>JAIGNY010000309.1:467500-662500 GCA_020152595.1 Chiridota heheva | reverse complement strand
ATAGAAATTAACTTTCACAAACCAAGTCCCGCACGCATGTACTGTGGTACGGTAAAGGTGCATAGGCCTAGATGTGTTTACACATGTCATGCGGGAACAGAACTAATTCAATGACGTCACTTGAAGTCACTTTAATTGAGCGGGTGTACAAGATGGTCGCCCCCATACGATTCATATATTAAGTAATTAATATTTGTATTAATTAAAATAAAATATCACGGAAGACTTTTTAAGCATCCCAAGGTGGGTATAGTGTTAAGAACATATATTCGCATCATAATACATAAGATAAATCTGTGGGTTTGTGTCTCCTTTAAAGAAACAAAATTGTGAAGGGAACAAATCTGTTTGGGACTTTCAAAGATTTCACAAATGTGTTGAAAAGTGACCTTGCAGTGCAAAGTGTGATGTCATAATAGCAGATCCAGGACAATTATGTATGTAATTCCCTGAATATTAATTGCCTGGTTCTAAACTATTGCAAATAGTTTTAGTTTCAAAATTGAGATGGGGTAAAAGATGCACTGTGTAAGAACCTGACACTCTAAATGAAAGAAAAATACATTTCCATTTTGTAGAAATACATAAAGAAAGAATTATCTTGGATCTGCACTTGTCACCAATACGTTGCTTTAAGTTTCCTGTACCATAGAAAAGTAATCACGGGAACATTCCTTTAACTTTATTCTTCAGTTCATGATATTGCTAAGATTTTGTAACCTGGTAACGCAGTGACGCAATAAAGCCATCTATACTTTTACCATGAAGAGCTTGTCATGTATTTACCGCTCTTAAAAAACATTTTATTTCATCCTGGCTGCCTGGATTCCGTTATTCCTCACCAATTCTATAAACACTATAGGAAAATGAAATTTAGACAGTTTATTTGATAAACCGGTAATACACATTTAGGCAAATTCATCTTCATCTGACACTTAAGAACTAGTTTCTCCGACAAGCGTGTATTACTGGTTGAATATGCATATATATATATATATATATCCGTCAAACCTTTAGGTAATTTGGCCCAGATCAAACAACTTAGGCTGAATTGCAATATCATGACAAATGTCTGAATGTATTGCATCTGGATTTTTCTAAAATGTCTGAAAATGGGGCGATTTAGATCTAAGGCAAAGAAGAACCAAAACACACAAAAATTCAAAACGGCACAGAACCTTGAACTTTAGCATAATGTTGTGACAGCGATTTTGGAATATGCAGTTTGAAAGACATTCTAAGATCTGAAGTTAATAATAGACCATATGATAGTTGAACCTGATTTTAGACGAGCATGACCCCTTCAGTACTTGGGTAGCGACCATTCAACTGCGATTAAAATTCCCCCTTTGCTACCCTCCAGTCAGCTACAGCTCATGAAGGAAAAGTTGTAAGAACCATGCGCGCGCGTATTACTTTTATGCCTAACGCACGTATGGCTATCGATTGCAAACATATATACGTTCGGTCCCAAATACCAAGCGTGACTTGCGCAGATGGCCAAGAATCCCCCAGTATTTGATTGGTTAATTAACAAATGAGATTCCTCCAGTATGCAATTGGTCCATCATGGGCACATGAATTTTGGCCATGTGACATTATGCAAATTAAATTCCCGAAAATTTCCGATACAGATTTAAAGTGGTCTATGTATTTTCATTCGCGATACAGCACTTGTCACTTGTCAGTACTGAAACTGTCTGAGCAATTTTTTTTTAAGGATTAGTTCAGTGGCCACGCAAGTTTATTGTATGGAAGAGGACGACAAAATGGTGAAGAAAGCATTCAAATGTCTAATTTCGTTGAGGAGATATTTAAGTTTGAGGTTTGGTATCATTCGTGTAGAAACGACTGAAATCAAGATAGTTGTGACATCACAGACTTCGATTCCTTACAGTCTTTAATTACTCTATTATATTTTGACCTGCGATTTTGTAGCTTAAAAATCATTGGATAAGTCTGAAAAGTAGGGTAATTATAATTTACTACCTGAAGAAAGTTCAAGGAAAAATGATTGTCAAATAATTGACTCACATTACATTAGAGAAGCACTCGACCGAAAAGTGAGGGCGTATTTATTGAGTCTCCCAAATAATGCAGTGCGTGTCTTGTATAGGCTTTTCGTACAGCTTCTTTGGATTTGAATATTCATAGCTTTGCTGTATTTTCAATCATGCACATATAGGCCTAGCTGTGTAGCTGAGGGTACTCGGCAGGTTGTTAGGACTTCACAAATGCACAGTAAGTTTATTTCGTTACAATTTTTTCTTGTAAACGTATTCACCCAATAAACTTTGCTTGCACTTGGCATCTTTTCACGGTTGGAACGCATTTCAAGGGTCATTTGGTAATAAATCAGCGGCGATTTCGTACGTCGAGTCTTTACTGTGTCGTTAGGCAAGTGTAATAAGATAACATTAGGCCATAATATTTTGAAAAGTACCATTGCTCTGAAGGGACAATTTCGAGCTCACGAGTTCACGAGATTTTCGTCACGAGTTCACGTTTTTTTTATCACGAATTCACGAGTTTTTCGTCAGGATTCACGAGATTCAATAAGTGCATTGTTTTCAAGTGATCACGTGTTGCGCCAAGCGGGATATTGGTAGCACGGAACTAACAAGGTATCACTCCGCTATCCAAAAATGAAAACCCTTAGAGAAAAGGCTAATAAAAAGATTTTTTCATTTCATGGGACAGGAAGCTGAGAAAATATAATGAAAATTTTAGGAATGGTAGAGAAAGAATAGGTCTAGACTAAGCATATCGAAACTTGACGAGATTTGTTTCAGTGACAGTTTCATAAGGAACTATTTTTTCATGGACCCACACCAAAATTTGAGTGATTTGGTGAGCCTACACATCATCACTTCAGCCTAAATAGGGCCAAAACCTCTGGTGACCCCCTACTGAAAGTACCCGCATCCGAGAGATATTAGATGATACTTTTTGGAAAATATCACAAACGATCCCAAATCTATAACATTCTGGTACAAAAAGGACCCCGAACCTGACTCTTTCATCATAGGCTTCAATGAGTCAAATAATTAGTTTCATGCTACCTGTAGCGAGACTGGTTATATGTATTTTACATGTAGGCCTAAAAAGGAAAGTGTACTCGTGATGAAAATCTTGTGAATTTGTGACGAAAAACTCGTGATGAAAACTCCTTACGAAAAACTAGTGAACTCGTGATGAAAAACTCATGATGAAAAACTCGTGAAGTGAACTCGCTAAGTTATGAATTCGTGATGAAAAACTCGTGAATTCGTGACGAAAAACGTAACAGTCAATTACTCATACGTTACTACAGTATTAACCAAATGCTTCTAAGCCCAGACTTCTTTATCGACTAAAAATATCAAGCTTCAAGAGCACTTGGGGTGTGTAAAGTTGGTTCCTAGATCCTAATTCGCCATTTCCTAGTTCCTAATTCGATATTGACTATTTCCTTATTCGTTGCTCTCTATATATCTGTTCTTTTAGCGTTATTTCCTTTAATTTTGTCACTGTCGTAGTACCGTGTCAGAAGATTAGAAAGCTTAATTATGCGGACGTTCACACACAATGAACGCATGGAGCTATTAATTTGTCAAAGCATGGAAATAGTAACTCCATGGTCAAAGTAACAGCTCCCTGATCAACGTTCGATCGAGAACGCTCGGGGAGTGAACGAACTTCCATTGAGATTAAATCCGTGAATAAACGGGTCGCGAGATTCGATTGGATGTGGACGAAAAAAAACCCTCACTTTTCGGTCGATAGCCCCTTAAATGCTTAATGTGCTTAAAGTTGTGTCTAAAATCATGTTTCTATTATAATTTTCAGTGAGTTATAGCTGATAGATATGAAAGCGGTGTGTCATTACTTACGGATTTAGTTGTGACATCACAGCCTCCGATTCCTCAAAAGTCTTTATTCACTCATTAATATTATATTTTGACCTGTGATTTTGTAAGCATTTCATTTAATTTTTTGATTTAAAAAGCATTGGATAAGTCAGGAGAGAATAGTAAAATAGAATCTAGTAAAGATAATTATAATTTACTACCTCAAGAAAGTTCGAGCAAAATAATCATCAAGTAGTCAAAAAGTAAATTTTATTTAAAATACATAATAAGAATTGTTAAGAATGTGAGGATAAGGGCATTAACCTTCCATAGTAGGCTTACTTGTTGAGAGTTTCAAACTTTCAATTTCTTTCCTTTTTGGGCAATTCTCTCCGATAATTAGGAAATTTGTTTAATTTTCGGAAATTTCTTATATTTCCTTTATTTTCGGGGAATTTTCTTCAATTTTTGGATAATGTTCTAGATTTTCGGGCAATGTTCTATGATTTTCGGGTAAATGTTTTAAATTTCTTTTATTTCTAGGCAATTCCTTCGATTTTCAGGAAATTTGTTTCATATTCGGAAACTTCTTAAATTCCTTTATTTTCGGGCAATTTTCTTCAATTTTTGGGCAATGTTCTATGATTTTCGGGTAAATGTTTTAAATTTCTTTTATTTCTAGGCAATTCCCTTCGATTTTCAGGAAATTTGTTTCATATTCGGAAACTTAAAATTATCTTATTTTCAGGCAATTTTCTTCGATTTTCGGGCAATGTTCTTTGATTTTTGGGTAATTGTTTTTAAAGTCCTGACAACTCTTCCACTTCGTCCACATCGACGAAGTCCCGTTAGGCATATTCCTGTTTCCCATTTTCAAATTTGAAGAAAATATTATTTTCATGAAGAAATGAAAAGATCGAATTGAATAGAATAAAAAAAAATGTTTTTTGACCGAATTGATTAAATTGATCAATCTTCAAACAGTAAAAAAGGGTCCGCAGTAGAGCTGATGTCCCCCGAATTGCCGTGATTATGAAAAATCATCTTGCAAATATATGCTTCCGTTTTTGAGAAAATTTTATTTTGGAAGTTAGTGATAGATTAGGCATAGATTTGGGCAAGCACGTGGTGGAGATAAAAGGGAGAGTAACAAGACCAAAATATATAATACTGCTGAGTCTTCTTCCTATGAAAAATTGTTTGTCTATGCCAGAGAAGAGCCTTTGGAAAGACAGCGTGTTGTCACATGACAGACCTCTGTCTACATGCATGCCCTAAAAACATGCATGCTTAGGGTATATCCAATATCAAATCCTACACAAAGAAACACGTACTGCGAAATCTAGAGGTTGAATAGCCTGAAAATCTGTACAAGTGGTAGGGGCAGACTTTTGATATTGCCTGACAATCTGTCGATGGACTTCATAGAAATGAAGCAAAAGTTTGAGGAACGTTGCAACATGGATACAGCCAGAGATGATTTACTTCCAACAGCAGCTTTGCATTTAAGCGAAGAAATAAGAGGTTTGCGCCATGAACAGCCATGGCCACCTTGGCTCGAAGAACTTAACGAAATATATGTGGACCTACTGGCTTCCCTGAAATTGTTTCTGACTACTTTACTTAAAAGAAATTCACAAATGTTTCAAAGTTACCAGTCATCTCGCGTGAACAAATTAGTGTGGTCATTAGCTCAAGATATAATTTATGAAACAAGATTCGGACAGAGGAAGAAATCAAAGCATATTCTACTACTATGGGCCATAAAAACGCTGAACGTCTCGGACATAGCATTTCTTATACAAACTTGAAAGAAATAGACACAGCTCTCTGCCTTTAAAGATACATGTACACACACAAGGAGGAAACAAAGTTGCCCTTTCCTTCAAGTACATATCCAAGAGTTCATACCGTTCTAGCTTTTGAAAATATTGATCATCAGGAAGAAACCCTTAGTGGATCTGGGACATCACACCGGGTGAATGGCATCATTGTACATCCAAAGGTTTCCACGGCTGAACTTCAACCAGACCGTGCAGTGTTACCGAGAGATAAGAGATGAACCCTTCCAGGCGAGGCTTATGTCGTTCCTCACTATGATTGTGGGGATACAAAAGTCCACGTTCCATCACACCGATACAAGATGGTCCGCTGGAAGCCAAGCGTAAAAATATTGCATGGTCGTCGGTGCGCCTTGAAGGTCGTGCATCTAATAACCAGAAAATCAGCTCTTGCATGGACTGGATTTAACATACAGACAAGTGAAAACCTGAAAACAGGACTCTCAAAATGGACACTGTCAGCTACCTAGCCACAATCAATGCACCTGCCACTCAAATGTCATCTGTCAAACAAATTTTGCAACAAACGAAGCACATCATGAATTCACTTGAATTGTCAGAGATTGTCTGCGTGTTTGATCAGGCCCAAAGCTGTTGAAATCGTCTGAAGCAATCAGGATGAGTTTGCTGGCATTGTTCTGCGGATGGGTACATTTCACACCATGTGTAACCTACTTTCCATTATCGGAAAACGCTTTAAAGATGCTGGACTACGTGGTATTGCTGTTGAGTCGGGTGTGATTGCAGAGGGTTCAGTCAACATTGTTTCAGAAGGCCAACAATATAATCGTAGTGTACGAGTCCATAAGATTACATATGAAGGACTACTGCGCATAGTGTGGTCAAGATTCCAGCAATGGATGGAGGAAAATCATCCTGATGATTTATTTAAACTAACGGAAACAGCTCAACTTGCAAGACAGTAAGTGATACAAAAGATCATTCGTCGTTTACTAAATTCTTAGATAATGAATTTTGCATAGTGATTTTGAATCGTTTTGATGAGTACCAGCAACTTTTGTGAAATGACAATCAGCCGTAAGCATCATTGTGGATGTCGTATCTAGATATCGTTGAGCTTCTTGCGTTGGTGCGAACATCACCAAAGGGAAATTGGCCACTGCACCTCCATTCCATACGCGCAATGATCCCGTGGTGCTTCGCTTATTGTGAGCCATATATTTCTGTGTACCATGCACAAATGTTTTAAGACGATCATCCCGAAATTTACCAGCAACAAATGGATGGCCGTTTCGGTATCCAGTTAAGTGCACACAATACATTTGGCAGGATACCAATCGGTCAAACTGTTGAAAAGACAGTGAACAAGGATACCCAAACATTTGGTGAAACGAAGGGCTTTAGTCTGAAGATGAGTGCAGTCTCGAAGTACTATCTGTCAGCAGAGCACAGAAGCATGTGTCTAAGACAGCTCTGCAACATCATAGCCACTGAACGTAACGACACCAGACATTCGGATTTGGGATCAACGTGGATTCAAAGAGATGAAAGAGATCTTAATTCTATTGTTGAACTTCTGGAAGCTGCTGGATTGATCCTTTTGATCCAAGGTGCTGGATTGATCCTTTTGATCCAAGCTAATGGATTGATCTTTTGATCTAAGTGCAACAGTCTTGTAAGTGTGTCAACTGGTATTTCTGCATCAACAGCAGTTGCAAAGGATCTATCTAAAGCCGAAGAAAAGGGAGAAGAGGCTTATGAAAGTTTTGTAAATTCCAGATTAAAACTGGTTCCTCATTCTACGATCGGCTGAGCAAGCTTCAGTTGAAGATCTTTACTCATATGCGAACAAAAAAAAGACAAACTCAAAATACAAGGAAACGATACTAAAGCTGATTGTCAACTGTTCTCGAGATTGTTACTGATTGCTATCCCTCGAAAGTTGGAGATAAAAGAAGTCCTCCATTATCCTCTAGAACTGTGCCATGGTCATTAGCAAACTGCGATGGAACAATGAAAAAGACCAACAAGACTGCCTTTGCATGTTATTTAGAAAACAAAGCAGCATCCTAAAGGCAGTGTAGCGTCACCCTTAGTGAGAATTTTTGATGGGAAGTCTCTTCTTTAAAGACTGCATGGAAGTAACTGCACATTTGGGAACAACTACTGAAAATAAAGAGTTCTGTCGCAAGTGAAAGAATAGATGTGGTTTTCGATGTCTACAGAGAAACATCGATAAAACATTCAGAAAGAGTGAGGAGAGTTTGATACTCCACAATTGTTGATGGTCACAGAGTCAAAGACTGGAGAGGACCTATTGACATGTCCATTCAGCAAAGAAAACCTAAGACAGTTCTTTGCAGACAATTTACAGGCAAAACAGAGCCATATTGACGGAAAAGTCTTGTATGTAGCATGCGCTGAGAGATGCATCAAAATCTTGAAGACAGAGGTAACAGAGGTCACATATCTACAGTGCGATCACGAAGAGGCCGATACTCGAATGTTGTTGCATATACCAAGCATGCAGCAGACAATGGCGCAAAGTCAGTGACAATAGTGGCAAATTTTACAGATGTGCTGGTAATTGTGTCTTGTCTTCAAAACCAGTTCAATTGTAATGTCTTCATGCAATGTGGTACCAAAAACAGAACGAGACTCATTAGTATGAACAAGCTCTCTGATACACTTGGAAATTGTATTTGCTCTTCACTGTTAGCTTCACTGGTTGTGACTTAGTCAGTGCCTTCTCCCGCCAAGGCAACTTAAAGGAACTTAGACTTATCCAGCAATGCAAGCAATTCAGAGATGCATTTATAAAAATGGGTGAGGTATGGCAACCGTCTGATAAGCTCTTTGATAACATTCAGGAGTTTACGTGCAGACTGTACGTTGTACGCACTCGAATATGCAAGGTCAATAATATACGATTTGAAATGTGGCGAGCCAAGAAAGGAAAAGTGGAGTCAGGGCAGCTTCTACCATGTAAAGATTGCCTTCGTCAACATGTTTTCAGAGCAACTTATCAAAGTGCTATATGGTGACGAAGTTTGAATGCTACTCTAGATGAACCTGTGGGAAATGGATGGATAGCAGGAGAAGATGGCCACCTTGATTGAGATTTGCTGGATGACAGGTTTACCTGCTCCACAAGTGGTCCTAGAGTTTATATCATGTAGTTGCCGCCAAAGTTGTCAGCTCTTAAATTGCGATTGATGGCTTGAAATGTATCGCTGCATGCAGGCCCAAAGGCTGTTCAAACATGCCTGACTGATGACGTTGACATTGAGCAAGACATTGTTGATGAAGAAAAAAAAGAACAGTGACAAATCAAAATTATCGTTTACCGAATTAAAACCTTTGCAGGGGACATTGTTTTTACAATGATTTAAACGTTTCTCCAGTAACGTCGGATAGCAAACAATGTTATTGCATTATTATAGTTGTTCTTAAAATTCCACTACATTATATAAGATGATTGGCATGACACTAAAATCGGCACATGTGATAATCGCGTTGCTTAAATGGTTGTATGTATTGTACCCAAAACTGATTGAAAGGAACTGCTTAAATGACTTTATCCTGATTATTTATACTTATTCTGAAAATTCATAGATAGCATGATCTTATTTATAATCTTTAAAAAATTTGAACATAAGATTTATCAATTATATCAAATCATTTCATAGTTTGTCATCACAGTAATGGAAGGTAAAGATATGATCTCACTTCCTGCTAAGAAGACACGTAATACCATAGAGTCCCAAATATGAAAGCCTTAGGTTTAAAAGTATTTTAATCAACATCATGTTAATCTTATCCTGTGTACATCTTGCTCTTTCCCATGCTTTATAGCTAAAGTTATCCTTCAGCAGCTGATATCAAAAACACCAATTGCCAATAAGATGAAGATGACTGTGACCCTCGCTCATGTGAAATATGCCTTGTAACATGTCCCCATGTTACTTCAAGTAGTTTCATATTTAAATTTGGTTTATTCCAATGATCTTAAGTTAATACATGTAGTTCTTCACAAATAAACAGTTCAATTAGATAAAAATCCACAATAGTATACGTTTTTTTTAAAGAAATTAACAATGGTCATTTTGGCCGCCATCTTGGATTTGTAAATGCTTCTCGGTCAAAGGAACTACCTCTGACTTTAACGTTGTCTGTAAATGATAAATTATACCTCCAATAAAATGCATTTATTGCTAAGCTAATTTTAAGCCAGCGTAAAACAATTAATGGGAAGTTGATAGCTGCAATTAACAGATGGATATTAAATGGATATCATTCAGCAGAGATAAAACAAAAAGAAGGTATATTACATTGTTCAAAGTGTAACAATACTGCTAGCGGTTATTTCAAAATTCCAAGGGAAGGAGTGGGGGCGCCCTCTGATTCCGCCAATATCACCGTCTGACCGTGCATGGGACAGATGAATAAAACGTTTCTTACTAACTTCTTGGCAAAACTAATACATAGCATTGTGAATATATGTACTGAAAGGACAGAAGACAAGCTACCAAGAATAAAAAGTACCCCGCCACATCCTAATTACAATATACGACCTTTATACGACCTATCGATGGTGCTTAACCAGATTAACTTATGAGCCCCATAATAACTCATTGAGACGATGTACATTACAGGTTCATATGCAATTTGTTTTACACGAATTTTGTATATTATACCAGAAGTAATACAATACTTATTTATACGATAACTGATAGCTTTAGCAGAAAACCGAAAAGGATGATGGGATTAAGATATGTTTGGATGGGATCACGACAAGTATCTGGGTCTGGGTGTTCCGAATAAATTATCCCTATTTCTCATAGTCTATAAGCAGCTATGTATGATTGTATGGGTTCGAAAGGTGCTACTGTAGTATAGAAGTTTACAGTAAGGCATCAGGATTACAGTTACACTGACATTGTAGTGAATATAGTTTTATGCGAGGATAGTGCTACCAGGGACATGCTCGCAATCATTCATGATCTATAATAGTACGCGTCCACATACCCAAATAGAGCAGATCTTCAAATCTACCGATTTGGGTATGTGCCCACATCCATGTCTATTGAAAAAGTGGCGCCACACACTAATCAAAAGTCAATGGGATTTAACATTCAGGAGTCAGGTAGCATGCAGGAATGGTAGCTCAGTTGGTAGAGCACACAACTGAGATGCTGGAGGTACCCGGCTCAAGCCTCGGACAGTCTGACCAGTTTTTCCACAGCTATGCAGACAGATACGCCGATCATCAAAGCGGAAGAACGTCGTTTGCAGCTCCTGCTCCTCCTCATTCAGCTGTTGAGAATAGTGGCAATGGCTGACTGGTGCTCGCCGTCCTTCAGAGGGGACTTTAAGCCGTCGGTCCCGATGGTAGGACAGTCACACCCTACCTTGTTCTCTGAACACTTCTCGCCAAGATTAGGGTGAAAACCCTGTGTTCATCCACTTCCGTCCCGGTCGCACGAGACTGGCATCTGCTATGCAGGCTATAGCTTGACGTCTATGCCCCATATAGGAGTCTTGCCGAGTTCCCGTAAGGGAGGATCATGTACAAACAAACAAACACGTCTTAAACAAAGTTCCCAGATTTTTCTGGGAAACTTCATTTTCGATATCAAAATCAACTCCCTTCTAACTGAAAAATTAAACACTCTTACTTCAGTTTATTTCCAGTTGCAGTTGTACAATTTGGAGAGGAACAACAACGAGAAATGGTTAAAATTAGAAGGAAAGAGAAAAAAAGCAGTAATTTCTTATCAGTTTTTTTCAATACATATAATACCGGCGCATGTAAATGTGCGTCCACATATAAAATATATTTCGCCTCGCAATTAGTGTGCGCAATATTTTGAATATCTTACCCAAGTGACGCGTACGTACGCTCATAGGGCCTGTGGCGTTATACGCGTTGGAATTGCAACACTCAAAACAGTACAAACCAATTCCTGCGCTTTAGAGACGCCCGTGAAAAACGCCTGTGAAAGTTCCTCGACAATGTTGCTCTTTCTTTAACTTGCATACACTCGCGTACACGTAACAATGCTCAGCGTAAAAAATTCATGCAGGAATTTCACTGTAAAAGACCACGGAGCCAAAACTTTACGAAAATAACGATTTTTGATACATTTCTAGCAATTAGTTTTACTCGGTGATATCATCATTTGATTCGGAAACATCTCCTTAAGTAATATCGAAGACTACATTTTCCGTGTTTACAAGGTAAGGAGAGAAGTTGGTAGCCATCGGAAGTAAAAGTTTGTTGTTTCGGTGATGTTGCATAATATTGCAACATCATTGTATTGAGGTGTAGGCCCTGGCTTACTAGATCTATAATGGAGATGTAATGAACAGGTCTGCGTCATGTATACACATACAATGTGAACATTTTCAAATTGTCCAGAAGTACTATTGTCCTAAAGAGCATGTGCCATCGCTTACCGGCACCCCACTGCTTTTGCTACCCTCGAGCTAGGCAATATGATCATAGACATAAAAGATGAAAATCAAAGAAATGCCCGTGTCAATTGTCATAAAACAATACCGTATACATTTTGATTCATAGAATGAGGTATCTTCATGCTCTTTGAGTCAACTCAAGTACAATAGACCTTGACCTGACGTTGGAGTCATTTTTAGGTCAACTAAGTTGAGCGGTTACTCAGACCAATCAGGGTCAATTGGTTTTAATTTAATATCCATTAAAGTTTTTTAAACTCTTTTACACACACACACACACACAACATAAACTGTATGATTGCATTCGGAAAGGGCATTGAAATCTGAGTATTAAAATCTTCCACTGTAGTGAAAAATTAGATTTATTTTTCGAATTATGTAGGCTACTTGTCAAAGATCAAATTGTATATGTAAATTTGTAATGACTTAAAGAGAGTTTTAAGGTGAAGTGTGATTTTACACTTTAAAAAATGTTGCAACTTTGCTCAATTAGTTAAAAAGTTTCAATAATTACGCAAGTAAGGGTGTGACAAACAGAAAACGTAACGAATCAATTTTCAACATTTGTAACACCTGACAGGTATAGGCAGACTCACTATACATTTTCTATGTGTAAAAAACTGCGCCGCTTTTTCGGAGCCGACACCATTTACTACTAAAGTTTATACACCTTAAAATTTCAAAACCTTAATGTTAACTAGAAAGCAACTCAGTTAGTCTGAGAAAACAATTTCCTTATTCATTACAGATTACAAAGCCAAATTCCTAAGGAAATGAGCCTTTTTCCACACTTACTTTGCTATTTGGTTGTTCACGGCTTCAGAAAAGGAACGGTAGTTAAGGCATCACTGCGTAATTCGAACGTACTCGAGCGAAATCCGTACGCTCTGTCGCGTGGGCGTATATACTTTAATGCGCGAGCGTTTTGAGTAAAGTCACGAACCAATGCCCTAAGAAGGTTGCAGGCCATCACTGCGCTTGCGTTTCGATGCGTTATTAGGTTTAAAAAAAAATCAATGACGCGCATCATTTATGACTCATTTTCTGTTTTTTATAGGGAAAATATCATGATTTTACGAAAAGATTTTTGATTTTTATTCTTTGCGGAACACTAGTAGACAAGTTCGACTACTACTACATCGATTTTTAGATTAAATAGATAAAGTGCTTTTATCGAAATATAATTTTGCGATCAATTCTGGTCGCACAATTTTGTGGCCATAATGTGTGGGACACGATTTTCATTGCGCATTCTTTAATGCCCTAATCTGGAGGATTAGGTGACTGCGTAATTTGGGCATGAACATTCGTGCTACAGGTGGACTAGACCCAATATGAGGGCTTTTTTGTTATTGTTTTCTTCAAATATTCAGATCTGTTTTGCCTCCCAAAGTAATCAATGTTATTGTTTATAAATCTCAGATAAGTTTAAGTTTAAATTTAATTATCTTATATCGCACTATCTGATTACAAATGTTCAGTTGCGCTTTACAATACAAATAACCTTAATAATAATAATAATAATACATAAATTTATATAAAGCTAATTTTGTAAAAACATTCAAAAGCGCTTTACATACAAGAAAATTAGATACGAAAACAAAAATAAGAATACAGAAATGACAACATAAATAGAAATACAATGGATCAAGCTGCACATTAGATTAATGTCTTTTTAAACAAAAAAGTTTTAAGCTTAGTTTCAAGGAGGTCAGGGATACATTATCAATACATTTGAGTTCAGTTGGGAGTAAATTCCACAACCAAGGACCTTTAGAAGCAAAGGCCCTTTCGCCAAGAGTTTTATGCTTAATATGGGGAACAAATAGGGACTTAAAACGAAAGTCATAGCGGGATGGTTTTTCAACTACCATTTCACATAAATATTTTGGAGCAAGGCCTTTAATGCACTTGAAAACTTGTAAAATAATGTTATAATCAATTCTTTGTTTGACTGGTAACCAGTTAAGGGACTTTAAAACAGCATTAATGTGAGCAAATTTTGGTAGTCTGAAAATCAACCGAGCAGCACCATTAAGTATTCTTTAAATTCTGCAAAGTTGATAATCAGGTAGTCCAACAAGAAGCGAATTATAATAATCAATAAGACTTATAACAAAAGCATTAATAAGGGTTTTCATGGATCTACATTAAGATATTTGGCAATCTGACGAATGTTATAAAGACCGTGATAAGCTTTGGAACAAACTTTCCCAATATTCATAGACATGTGATTGTCCAAATAAACACCCAATTTTTTGTACACTAACAGATGGTTTTATTTCAGCATCACCAACTTTAATGGATTGGACTCCAGCTTTAGCTAATTGCTGACGAGTGTCAATTAGAAGAAATTCAGCCTTGGAGTCATTGATCATGAGATTATTCTTGACCATCTAAGACCTTATTTCAGCAATAAGAGATTGCATTGCCCCGACTGCCTCTTTCTCTGAGATAGAGCCGGCAGTGAATGAGCAGTAAAGTAAAGCTGAGTATCATCAGCATAGCTATGGGCTTGTGGGATATGCTTTGACACAATACTGAAGAGTTGGGAAACATAACACAAGAATAATATGGGACCCAAGCAGCTGCCTTGAGGTACGCCACAGTCCGACGAAAAGTTTTTGGATCTAGCACCTTTAACAAAATCATGTTGCTTTCTAGACGATAGATAGGATATAAGCCAATGTTGGATGTCACCAGCAATTCCAAACTGAGAGTGAAGTGTGTTGAGGAGAGTGTTGTGGTTTACGGTATCAAATGCCGCAATCAGATCCAAAAATAACAAGAGTGTGCATCGTTGTTTGTTCATATTTAACATGATATCGCTGTGAATTTTCATAACAATTTTCTTAACAATGCAAATAACCTATAAAAGCAATAGATATTAATATCTACCTACTGTGGTGTAGCGGTTATCATACCTGTCTACAGACCACGAGGCCCCGGGTTCAATCCTGGGGTGGGTAGACACATCAGTGCACCACAACTGGTTATCAAAGGCCGTGGACATTGACTTGGTTGTCGATGTTATGTCTGTCCGTACGTCGTACCTGTGTTCTCGTCCGGGTCGTATTAAGCGTTTCGTGATAGCATTTGTTCTATCATAACCGAATACGCAGGCGACGACCCCGTCATTGTAATTGTGTGTTCAACTCTCTCTCTGCTAGGAATGTTTTGTAGCTCTCCACGAGCTGACGAGGGAGAAAAACCTTTCCTGAATATTTGTGAGCCTCTGGCAGTCTGGAAAATTGCGCCTTCAATTTTCGGTCTAGTGTCCCTTTAAAACCTCCCAAACGGAACAAGATATAAGATTCTGTTTATTACTTTATGCCCTCTATGAAAGACAGACATGTCTGCCCATCAGTTCGTTTCATCTTCCTTTTGGGAGAACGAAATCTTCTACCAAATGGGCGAACTTTAATGTAAACCAGTCTCCCACGATGCAATATTACCCACAAGCCCTCTGCGTGTGCCTCATACTCGTAATAGTAATACAACTCATTCATAAAACAACCTCTGGAATTCTTGATAATGAGCGCGAAAGGTTGATTGTTGAATATTCATACTGATTATAATTAGATCTAAATAAAAATCCCTTTCTTCGTAAAACAGTGAAAAAGATTTGACCCGCGCAATGACCTTTGCTTTTAGACGCAATACAATCGTTTAGTCTTTTAGTTTTCGTTAAGCAATGTGCAATGTTTCAGCAATGTATGACGGGTGCTAAAAGCACTGAGTAGTTTTTCTTGATCATTTTCAAAGGAGCATTGTCATTCGCCTCTAGCTCATTCTACATTAGTTAATGTATTCTTAAGGAGTATTTTTCAAATAGAATTGAATTCTACCTATTTTTCTTTAATATGTGAAAAGCCTGTAATATTTTTTGGATACTATTTACTTCCTCAGAAACCGTACAATCATGGAAAAATGAGAAGGAAGGGATGCTTGACAGATTCGCGATGACATTTTATGTTTAAGGACTGGCTTTTTATGTAAACAATACAGCATGCAAGTGATACGGAAGCCGAGAAGGCCCACGGTGTTTTCACTGGCCCACAGTGTATTCACTGGCCCGCAGTGAATAAATCACTGGCCCCGGTGTATAATTCACTTTTCTGATATTCTGGACTCTCTTGGCATGCAGCAATATGTAAAAGGTGAAACCCACAACAAAGGTCACACTCTGGATGTTGTGATCACGAAGGATACCAGCCATATTGTCGAAAAAATCTGCATCAAAGATCCATGTTTGTGTGATAAGGATGGCAGTTTTTCTGGTGATCATTACGCTGTGCATATTGACTCATCCTTCACTAAACCTGGTCACATTCAGCGAGATGTGTCATACAGGAAATTTCGCAGCATAATTACAGAAGATTTCAGCAGGACATCCTGGCATCATCCACTTTGCATTCCAGCCATAGTTATGTAGCAGATTGCGTGAATACTTTCAATAAAGGCATTAGTAATTTGATAGATAATCATGCCCCTTTAATACAAAAGATGATCACGCTAAAGCCTAATGCACCCTGGTATACAGGTATAACGAAGACCTACGTGATGCTAAACGGAAACGCAGAAAGCTGGAGCGACAGTGGTTGAGATCCAGGTTACAAGTCGACCGCCAAATATACAGGTCTCAGTGCTCTGTTTACAACAAACTACTTCTAAGAGTACCTAAGGAATATTACTTGGATAAAATATCCATGTGTGGTAGAAATCAGAAGGGCATACACAAAATCACCAAACATTACTTAAAGAATTAGCCTGTAAAGCCATTCCTCAGCATACTAGTGAAACAGAGTTGGCAGATCAATTTGGAAAGAACTTTAGGGAGAAAAATGTCAACATCCGTTGTGATATGGTAACTGGATATACCTACCCACCACTACCGGACCCTTCTGAAGAAGAGCAGACTACTGCTAGGTTGCTGGGACTGGTACCAGCATCACAGGATGAGGTTAGAAAGATCATCAAGGCACCACCTAGTGAATCCTGTGCCTTAGATCCGCTACCAACTTGGCTGCTGAAGGTGTGTTTGAAACCTTTACTTCCTGCTATTACAAATATAGTCAACCTCTCTCTCATGACTGGTGAAATACCACCAGTACTGAAATCCGCATACATTATACCTCTGTTAAAGAAGGAAGGGCTCGACCAGGACAATTTTAAGAACTACCGCCCTGTGTCCAATCTGAGCCTATCAAAAGTAGTGGAGTAAGTGGCAGCAAGTAGACCGTCGATGCCTATCTAAAGGACAATGATTTGTGCGAGCCTTTCCAGAGTGCGTACACAAAGTTCTGTTCAACCGAAACAGCACTTTTGAAAGTACAGGCTGATATACAGTCTGAGTTAGATAGGGGTAATGTGGCGCTGCTGGTGTTGTTGGACTTGTCAGCACCATTCGATACGATAGATCACCAGGCACTGCTTCAACGTTTTGAAAACATGTATGGTATTAAAGGAACAGCCCTGAAGTAGATATCATCTTATCTCAGTGATCGGCATCAGACTGTTATTATAAATGGTCATGCCTCTAGGCCAACTGTTTTGGACTTTGGCGCACCCCAAGGGTTTGTTTTAGGCTCCACGTTTTACACTATGTACACAAAGCCACTGGGGAGCCTTATCAGTAAACATAAGCTGGCCTATCACATGTACGCCGATGACACGCGGGTGTATTTGTCTTTCAGCCCCCAAAACATTGCCGACCAGAATAGCAACATTCGCAGATTAGAGGAATGTTCGTGTGATATACTGATATAGAGCAATGAAAGGTAAATAACAAGTTAAAGTTGAACTGTAATAAGACAGAGGTAATGCTGTTTAGCAAAAAGTGGAGCCGGTATAAATTGGATGTGGCTGTTAACTTTGGAAGTGACAGAGTAACACCTACTACGTCTGTGAGGAACCTTGGTGTTGTATTTGACAGTGCTATGTTCATGAAAAAGCATGTCAACCAAGTCAGCCAGTCTTGCTATGCGCACATCAGGAACATCGGACGGATACGCCCATTGCTGAATACAGAAGCCACTAAATCTTTAGTGCCAGTTTGATTACTTCGCGACTTGACTACTGCAATGCGCTACTGTGTGGTGTAACAGACTCTTTAACCGGTAAACTGCAGCGTGTTCAGAACACAGCGGCCCGAGTAATCACTAGCACAAGAAGATCTAAACACATTACGCCTGTGCTGAAGGAGCTCCACTGGCTTCCCGTGGGTTACCGTATCAAGTACAAGGTCATTGTGCACACTTTCCGGGCACTTTGTGGCTTATCGCCTTGTTATATGACAAATATGTTTAAACTGTATACTCCAGTGCGCGCACTCAGGTCATGTAGATCTTTAAGTCTCGTGGTACCACGAACAAAAACTGTCAGTTATGGTGACGAATCTTTTAGAACAATAGCATCAGCACTCTGGAACAACCTTCCAAGTGATGTCCGAGACTGTTCAGATTTGAACACTTTTAAATCTTCATTAAAAACATATCTATTTCAGCTAGCATATGGACTATAACTTCTAATTATATTAATTTGTATTATATTTCATGTACAGTGCTTATGAGCATGTTTTTTCATGAATTTTAGTACTATAAAATTCGGTATGATGATGATGATAATGATGACGATGACGATGACGATGATGATGATGTCTATAATTCACTGGCCCGCTGTGTATAATTCACTAATCCGTGGTGTATAATTAACTGGTCCGCGGTGTATAATTAACTGGTCCGCGGTGTATAATTAACTGGTCCGCGGTGTATAATTCACTGGCCCACGGTGTATAATTCACTGGCCGGCGGTGTATAATTCACCAGCTGATTTCTAGGGGGCTCTTAACAATTAACCTGACTTGGGGGCTCAGTTCTCTCTCCCCCTCCGAAAATGATGAAATCAGTTCACTGTGAGGGTGGATAATTAGAGCATCAGGCCTAGAAGTTTCTACTTCAAAAACGAAGACTTTAACAACGTATCTTAAGTAGCCTAGGGTATAAGTGAGAAGGTTGTCATTGTTTGGGAAGATAAAGCAAATGTTACCAGGGCACATTGTGCTTTGGGCCTCTCTTTGTAAGCCCCTTGTTATGTTTTTTTTTTTTAAATCAGCCCTGCCCGCGTGTATTCACGGTCCGTAGAGGACCTATATCACCAAAAAAAGGAGCAAATGTTTTCCACGATAATCTATTCCAACTCAATGGTACGTAAGAGACAGCTTTATCGCTGACCGTACGTGTACCAATACCGTGCCGTAGTGTAGATGTAGAAAACTAATGAAGCGGCTGACTAAATTCTAACACAATGATGTAATGAGCCACAGGGATGCGCGAGAAGATATAATTAACATAGAGATTCGCCAATTAGGGAGATAATGATTTTTCTACCAAAAGGGAGAAGAGACTGGACTGTCCATGGAACTAATCATTTAGGACAGCTTTTCAGCTGATGAGAAAATTTACCTAAACTTTTGAATAGTTACAGGCCTGGAGATTTGAACAACTGTAATGTGATCGTTTCTCCACCAATTTTGATAGGATTTTCTGTTATTTTTGTTATAATCAACATTACACAAAGCAAATCAGGCCACATGATTGGCAGCTGTTATAACAGTTTATAAGTGACCGACATATATAGGTGTATCCTGTTAGCCGGTTTATAGTGTTAATGGTATTTTGACAAGATATATTCTTTAATCATTAAGCGTTTAACTGAGCCATTAAGGAGATATTTCAGTTTAAAACTCTGTCATATCTTTGTAGAAATGACTGGTGTAGTAAGTCTACTATGGAAGGTTGGCACCCTCTTCATATTATCAACAATTGTTAATGTATGTTAAAGAAAATGTATATAACATTTTTACTATTTGAATTATTTTCTTTGGCAGTGAACTCTCTTCAAGTGTTTAATTATAATATCTTTACTAGATTCTGTTTTACTACTTTCCTGACATATCCAATGGTTTTAAAGCAACAAAATCGCAGGTCACAATACGATAGAATACATAAAGACTCTCAGGAATCTGAGGCTGTGATGTCACAACTAGTCTGATTTCAGTCATTTCTATACAAATGATACTAAACTTTAAACTTAAATAATTATTTCCTTAACGGAATAAGATTTTTGAATGCTTTCTTCACCATTTTTGCCAAGTCCTCTTTCATAAAAGACGAACTTGCTTGACGCCTAAACTAATTCTTTAAAAGAACACTTTAAGTATATATAGCATCCTGCGCGTTCTTTACGTGAAGGTTAATTTCGGTGGTCATGCATGAGCATCCTAATGGAAGAGGCAAATAAAAGGAACATAATGTGTTTATTTCCGTTAAATTTACGTCAATTTGACTGTCTGATTCATGAATAAATAAGTGAAATCAGACTAGGTGTGACGTCACAAAGCTTTAGCCATTTATTGAAATAGTTCCGGACAAACGGCGGAGATGTCAATGTGTCAGGAGAATAATTAAAGAGTTCATTTAAGTGACTGCAGTTAGGTGATTTTCCAGCGGAAGAAATTTGGAAAAATTCGAAAATATAGTTTTACTTAATATACATATATATATATATATATATATATATATATATATATATATATATATATATATATATATATATATATATATATATATATATATATATATATATATATATATATATATATATATATATATATATATATATATATATATATATATATATATATATATATATATATATATATATATCATATATATACATACATATTATATATATATATATATATATATATATATATATTTATATATATATATATATATATATATATATATATTTATATATATATATATATATGTATATATATATATATGTATATATATATATATATATATATATATATATATATATATATATATATATATATATATATATATATATATATATATGTATATATATATATATACATATATATATATATTATATATATCAAGTATCATTTTAAAGATGCGTATTACAGATATTTGGTTATTGTATGCCTATATACTGAGTATTAGAAACTTCAATTTCTATTGAAAACAATTTTCTGCAAATCGGCCCAAAAATTGATGATGTCTTGTTTTCGTTTGTCATTTTCCAACATTTGCTATCATATTTTCATATTTCGAAACAAGTAGTTCCAGATTCGGAACAGCGGAAAGTATAACAAAGAGAAAGATCATGACATCAGCGCATCTAACACAGCTATTACAGTATTTATCTGTTTACTGTCAATTTTAAAAGAACAGAAAAAAGACATTTAAGCCTATTAAACGGCTATGAGCATAATGGCTTGGATGGATTTAGCTTAGCCTGTTAGCTATGGAACGCCAACAAGCCAAAGCTAATTCCATAGAGCCGGTGCTTATCCCCGATTTCCATGGCGCCAGCGGATGAGAATACATGACTCCCCCTGGACGGAACGCCAGTCCATCGCAGATTAACTCCCCAGCAGTGCTGGTACTCAAGTAGAGTAAAGTGTCTTGCTCAAGGACACAATGCAGAGCTCGCGACGGGAATCAAACCCGGTACCTTTCGAATACGAGCTTAACTACTTAACCACTAAGACACTTCACCTCTACAAGCCAAAAGGATCACGAAATATGTTCGCAATATATATGTTCGGAAACAAGTATGGTCGCGAAGCATCGTTTGGGAAACAAATATGCTCGGAAAATGACATGTTCGGAATATATATGTTTCAAATCAATATAATCGCAAGAGATACCGTATGTTCATGATGTTTAAGCTCGCAAAAAAACCTTCACATCTATTATCTTGGCAAGAGAATTGCAAACATTATTTGATCCTTCCGAGCATATTTCTCGAACCATATGTCTTTCCTAACATATATGTTTTGCGAACATATTTGATATATATAGCTGTATAAACTATTGGTGTGCACTAAGACAAGAGTGACACTAGTTAAAAACATACTTGGTTTTTAAACAGTTCAGGGGAATAAACAGATATTTGTTTGCCTCGATAGCAATGATATGATGGTTTGGGGTACACCTTGGCTGCTTGATTAAAGCGTTGATCTTCGTGGTGGTGGCTTGGGGAGCTATGTGCCCCGCCCAAACTCTGATCCACCCTGTCCCTTTATAGAGGAGGATTGCGGCCCTGAAAGAAGAATGCATATGTCCCTAAAGCAGGTGTTGAATTGTAATGCTCCCGGGGCGTTGTTGCATTCGTAAGAATGCCTTTCTTGATATTTTCAGGTATTCATAATGCACCCTTCAGCATCCTTTTTGAATAAATTCTGGACTGCTTGTTTGTCCTAGGCATACGGTTTAAAACTTTATTTACAGCTGTATATAACTAGGGCTTCAACATCTCAATTTAAGGCAATTGATTCCGAATGCAATAATGAATGTAGGACAATTCTCAAGATTCATGAATGTACTTTTTCCTTGTTTCAAACGAGAAGTTCTTTTCCGCCGGCTGAAGCATCTTTCCGGACCGGGAACAAATTGTCAATATCACTTTCAACAATTCTTACTAATGTGAGAGATAACTTTAATCAGTTATCAGGTTATTCAACAAGAAACGTGGAGTAAAGCCAAGGAAAACTCATTTATCATATCATGCACTTTGATATTCTATAGGTCAAGTGTTTTGAACATATTATTTTGCATGCGTTTATATATATATATATATATATATATATATATATATATATATATATATATATATATATATATATATATATGTAATATATATGTATATATATGTAAAAATATATGTAAATATATATATATATATTTAATATATATATATGTATATATATATATATATATATATATATGTATATAAATATATATATATATATATATATATATATATATATATATATATATATATATATATATATATATATATATATATATATATATATATATATATATATATATATATATATATATATATATATATATATATATATATATATATATATATATATATATATATATATATATATATATATATATATATATATATATATATATATATATATATATATATATATATATATATATATATATATATATATATATATATATATATATATATATATATATATATATATATGCAAGGAAAGTCGTGATTGACCATTCTGTCAAAATAATGCTTATAGGAACAAAATATAAACAAATCAAAACAGATTCCTTTATGGGTATACCTGGAACCCATCCAACTGTCCAAGATTCCAAAAACACTGCTTATACTGCCAACGATAGTTTATAATTCATCTGCCAATAGATATTAATTAAGTGTTCACTAAGCTGAGCAATCGTTTTGGGTACATCGTTTTCCTGGATCAGCCCTTCGAGAGAAGTTATATATTGAATCAACTTAAAGTATTAGTTCAGGGGTCTTGCAAGTCCACCTTATATGAAAGAGGACTTCAAAAGAAATATAATGGTGAAGAAAGCATTCCAAAATATTATTCCGTTAAGGAATATTCCAGTATCAATTTAGGTATAATTTGTGTAGAAACGACTAAATTCAAACTATGTGATCTCATAGCCTCAGATTCCTCAAATACTCTATGTACTTTATCATATTTTGTCCTGCGATTTTGAATAGAATGGTATATGCGAAATAGAATGGTGAAGAAAGCATTCCAAAATCTTATTCCGTTAAGGAGATATTCAAGTTTAAATTTTGTATAATTTGTGTAGAAATAACTTATATGATGTCATAGCCTCAGATTCCTCAAATACCTTATGTATTCTGTCATATTTTGTCCGGCGATTTTGCGGCTGAATAACCATCATGTGGAATATGTCAAAAAAGTAGTAAAACTGAATCTTGGAAGGGTAATTATAATATACCACCTGAAGAAAAATCGAGGACAAATAATTTCAATAGTAAAGAAAAAAAAAAGTTTTTTAAAATACATTAACAATTGTTAAGAATGTGAGGATGAGGACGCCAACTTTCCATAGTAGATTTACTACACCAGTCATTTCTACACAGATAAGGCAGAGCTTTAAACTTAAATATCTACAGAGAATAAGATTTTGAACGTTTCTTCACCATTTTGTTTCTTTTCAAGTCCTCTTTCATCTGTTCATATAACAAGTATCCGTTGCCCAAGCTAGGACAGCGTCGGCATTGGGAGCAGTGGCGTATCATTGAAGCTTAAAGTCACTGTAATCAGCAGTGGATGTGGTTGTGCAGACATGCAACCAATTCTGAATTTTATACTGAACAGCTGAAACTACTACCATCTAATCGGGCATTTGTTGCTGTTATAAAGGGAGAAATTGCATAGAAAGCTTAGCTAACTGCAGGGGACGTAGAATACCAAAAGGGACGTAGGATACCAAAAGGCGCGTCAGTGATTCTTTACAAAACCACTTGCAAACACGCCGAATGTGATTCAGTCCCAGACCTACTTGCCTACGATTTTACGAGGTCCAAGCTTAACTTGCATATAGCTGTCTTGATTCTCTGAAAATAACCGGTTACCGACAAATAGCTTGATTTCGACAAGCGAACGTTCCCCACTCACTATATACGTCTTTTTAGTGTTCGAAATTGGCATATGGGCACAGGCATATTGTGTTTATATAGAATAACTTGGCTGACAACCATAGCAGCTATATAGCTTGATATCCTTTATGAAGAAAACATTATGAGTTGAGAACTATGATTTGATGACCTTTATCACAATTATAGGCTGTAGGGTGAACTTTCATCCCGATTTTATTCACGGACGAATGAATTTTGCTATAAGTATACCTAACATAGCACACCTGTACAACATAAATCTTTATCGTACCGTTATTTTACTGCAGTGTTAACATTAACCACATGAAATATGGGAAGCGTTATTGGTATTACTTGAATTGTCATAAAAATCGGCTACCAGCCAACCGAAAGATATGAAACACTCGACACAAAAGTAATTCCGTTCAGTATGTGCATATGTTCACATTTTTGTGCAGGTACCGCCGTCGCCGACTAATTGCTGTTCATGGTCTCATTACATAAGTCTTTATCGTACCCGTTATTTTACTGCAGTATTAACATTAACAACATGAAATATGGGAAGTGTTATTAGTATTACTTGAATTGTCATGAAAATCGGCTACCAGCCAGCCGAAAGATATGAAACATTCGACACAAAAGTAATTCAGTTCAGTACGTGCATATGTTCACATTTTTGTGCAGGTAACGCCGCCGCCGACTAATTCCTGTTCATGGTCTTATATTACCGTGACTACTGCACTTTGGGGTCATTCAAGGAATATTCCCGTGAAGTTTCATTTTCATATATTTGATGAAATGAATGATAATTAAAATGCTTTGATGTTCGGCGTATCTGTCTGCATAGCTGTGGAAAAATGAGTTAGACATGACCGAGGCTTGATCACAGGACCTCCAGCATCTCAGCCGTGCGCTCTGCCTGTCTGCCAACTGAGCTACCTATTCTTCTATTGTTATATAGTTATTTATGATGAACCAGGAAATATCGCAATGAACGGATAAATACATTTAAAGTTCATCTTGCATTTGGACAAAGTTGACGGTACTCAGATCTCTTGTTTACCTGTTTACTCTAGAATATTAGAATTAGTACCGGTAGTCTTTCTCTTTTGAAAATATCATTTTTAAGCTTCTGAGTTAGGACTGCGGGCGAGGTTATTTCACTTTATGCAAAAACTGTAATGTAATGATGTAGTAAACCGTGCGGTTCAAAATATTGATGAAAGTTTTCCGATTTTTTTACTAAATCTCAGTCATTGGAAATGAATGGACATGCCCGTGTTTTCCAGATGTCGATTGGGCAGGGCTCTGTATACTTATATACTAAGCTGCTAAGTAATCGCAATCCCTGATTTGAGTAAAATTTCTATAAAAAAACAGCTTGATTTGTTGAAGATACTGCATGTGACTGCAGAGGATAAAGTTACACTGGATCTAAACTGATAATGGGACATATGGGAGTCGGACTGCCCATATGACGTCACAAATTTGCATAAGAATTTACTTTATTGGGCCTTCAACTCTAAATTGTGTTTAATTACCATTTCTTTTTAGCTGTTTAGATTGAGTAGTTGTTTATTGCTTTTTGACCAACTTTGATGATCGTGCCTTCATTAATGTCCGTTGACCTATTGTCTCTGCATAGCATTGCGCTAATCATTTTCCTTTAGTTCAAAAACTACTGGACGCTAGTCATTTGGAGAGCTGGCCACGGGGTAATTAACCCTTGGAAGTTAGGGTTCCCTGACAATGAGGTACTCCAAGCAACCACAAAAAACATTTGACACTAATGTTCTAGGCGTAGTGTAGTTTTCAAAAACCTACAAACGCCCTCATTACCACCCCCTCCCCACAAACACACACATTTGAAACATACTCGTGTGCTTATAGGCTGCAACGGTTCCAACAGAGAGGTAATGTTACATTCCCTGGGTCCAGAATGTAATATCATTTGCCAGGATACTGAATAGACAAAATATCAGAAACTGCTAAACATGGTCCTGAGGACACTACCCTCCATATCCCTTCATGGCCAAAGTACTGCAACCTGTTTATGGAAATTGAAAAATAACAAGCAGGGAGATGAAGAAATACTAACACGGAGAATTAAGACATGATCGTTAATAAATAGGCTATCTGTACCTATATACCAAATGCTATTGCGGCATCTTTTGATCATGTAACTTGGTGGTAATTTTTTCTTAAAAATCTTAAATAACTGGACCGAAATAACGCAAATGCACCATTTGTGTGAATGTCGTTTGCAGATGAGTATATTGCTGGTTTTCACTGGGAAAGCTTCCACGCCCCCTTTCCCCGCCGCTCGAGCTTGCCGCCACTGTGCGGACATATATGATAATCTGCGTATGCTACATAGTTACGTAACACACGCTGGGGTTCATAAAATCGTCTTTACAGTATCACGGATATTTTTAAATGATATCAGATGCAATACGTTAATAAATTACATAGTAACATAAACAGATATAGGCACATTGTATTTTCCAGCATAAATACGGTATTTTTAAGTGCTACATTTTTAAAGACGTGATTTTGTCTGCAGACGTGGTCATTTTCATCTCGTAAATATAAAAGCGGAGAAACTACCTAATGATGGTTATTGATTTTGAAGGTTTTTTCGGTTACCACTTCTTCAGTTTTCCTTACTCTCACTCATACAAGATACAGTAACTGCACTTTTTACATCGTTTACAGTAAAAATATAGCTTAGCTGCTCAACCCTTGAATTGAGATTTAAGAAGCCTTTTAAATTGATTGTTTCGTGGTACAGTGGTAAGTCATGACCATGTATGTCATTGGTTTGTTTGAAAAATTAGAGTAGTAAAAAGTCTTACTTTCCACATTTACTTAACTTCACATTGGCGTTGCTCAGCTCATATTAAAACTTGGTTTATGACTATATATTTCAATTATTATTTTACAAAATTTCAGAAAAAATCAATCAGTCACTCCTGAATATACTATAGCTGTTTAATAAAACGTTGTCACACCACCCAATGGTTCAATGTCATACAATGTTAACAAATATTCTCAGAAAGTACACAGCAACGTTAGTCTCACGCCATTAGTTTCTACGTAAATCTATTCAAAATGAAGATCTCCGTAAATGAGGTAAATTTTTGTTCGCGAAATGAGCAAAGAGTGGAGATTGAGGGATGAAACGATCAGATATGGGGCGGAGCCCTGAAGCTCAGCGTTCTACCCAACATGCACATCATAACTCCATTTCAAAGAAAATCCTGTCAGACGTCAGAGGGGAAGTTTTCCCCTTCTCCCCTCTTCGCCTATGGGGAATAGCTCAACCCAAAATGTAAAGCTGGTTTGCAATTAGAAAATAAGACCTTGTCTAAATTTACTTGAATAACAAACGAATAGAATAATATACAGGTATAAAACACTGAGATATCGAATAAAACCAGAAGCCAAAAGGTTGTATGGTTCCGATACCCTATTTTTTAGAAGCTGTTGTAGTGCAGGTGGGATAATAACATTATTTTATGGACTCCTATTAAATGTCACTCCTTACATTATAATTAACATCTGATGATATTGAGATCTGCTACGGCGGTCGGAAGCAATTTATTTTTCAGATCAACAGTCGTGAGTTCGAGCTCCGGTAGAATCGTTTATTGCGACTTTTGCTTTCATCTTCTTCTTTTTTTCTATCAGTAATTTTCATTTGGTGACTATTATTGTAGTATTATAATACTAATATTTCACTTTCGCTTTATGACAAAAACGCATTAAAAAAAAAAAAAAAAAGATTCTCGTCACAGTAACGTAATGCGCTGTGTATTTAACTTTGCACACACAACGTACACGCTAGTGTCTGGCTGTACTGTGGTACAAACGGACAGAGGATCGGATCTTGCGTCCATAACCGGAAGTGACGTCAAAATATCGCATCCCCCAATTTAACTGTATTTTAATGAGACGAGCCTCCTTCTTTAAATGTAGATAGACATATTGAGTATTTTACATCCAGTCTTCAACAGTTAAGGTTATATAGAGATAATCCACCTGTGAGAACTGATGGATGATGACCCGCCAGAATTGAACCAGGAACATCTAACAACATCATGATGTGACCACTAGACCAAATTATTTGTTTCTTTTAGGCTTTTAGATAATTATAAGAAGTCACTAATGATGACCAACCCGTAAACATCCCTTGCAGCTGTTGTGATTGTTCAGCATTGAGAAGGAATGCACTTCAAAGAAGGCAGTCTTGCCACCGTCTATTAATTCATCTAACGCTATTACAGACAATAAACAAAGGAACTTGGGTTTATGAAAGAGTAGTAAATCACATTAGTATAAAATAGGTTATTCTAATATAAATTTACAGGTTGTGGGTCAAGATATATATTGGTTAATTTCAAAATTAATTAGATTAATTAAATTAATTAAATATGACAATAACAACATAAGTATGTCCACACTATCTAACGACATACTGATAGTATCGGAACCATAAATGGGAAAAGCAATGACATTATCGCGTAATTGTAGGCTAAATTAGGTGAAATATATAGTAAAATAAGCATACTATGATATGTGCTATTCAGACTTAATTGTACATAATCAGATAATGTGAACTGGTTCTACATTTTCTAGCCCCACAATAACCACCACAAAAACATCGTGAGCGTCAGACGCGAAATAAGCAAAGAATGTAACAAAACTTTATTTGAATAAGTCATCAAATTAATCAAACAAATTATGTTCTCAGTCAAAAATTTTTGGTTGGGCGCTAATTAGAGTATGGGCACTTAATACGTTAAACTGTCAAATACGGTTGATTATCTCTACAGTAGGTTCAAGAAGTGCTTTCGTACACAAAGTTCAATGTCAATTAAAAACAAAAACGGTCACCTCAAAAAATTTATTTCATTAAAATGTAAAACATGAAGAGACGATAAAGAAAGTACAAGAACACATCTTCGTCAGAACATTCAACATTGACCTGTTGATGTGCATTCTATAAATAATCTTTGCTGAAAGACAAATGAAAGCTGTCAGGTTACCCGAATTGCACTCTTATTCCTAATTCACGAACAACACCAAATTGGGATCAATTTCCTTGTTAGTGTTGATATCAGAAGGAGCATTCCAAGTCATTCGATCGGTTGGCTGACAAAGAGACTTCACATAAATCCCGAACTTTTTTGAGTGAGAAAGTGGGTTCCAGAGCAGTAACCTTTAAGGGGACTAGGTGGGGGGATTTTTGGAAGAAAAAACAAACAAACATAAGTTTAGGGAAAACATTATCCCCCACCGTTGTGGAAGTAAAATAGTGTCCATGTCCCTACCCCCAATTTATGAGTAGAATTATGGCCCCAATGGGGTCCCTTGAACTGGTCAACTTGTATGTATGTATGTAGGTACGTTCGTACGCACGTATGTACGTACGTACGCACATACATACAAGTTGACCAGTTTATATATATATATATATATATTTATATATACATATATATATAAATATATATATATATATATATATATATATATATATATATATATATATATATATATATATATATATATATATATATATATATATATATATATATATATATATATATATATATATATATATATATATATATATATATATATATATATATATACATATATATATATATATATATATATATATATATATATATATATATATATATATATATATATATATATATATATATATATATATATATATATATATATATATATATATATATATATATATATATATATATATATATATATATATATATATATATATATATATATATATATATATATATATATATATATATACATATGTATAGGGAAATGAAAATGAAAGCGAAAATTGTACTGATGACCCCCCCCTCCTACCCCGCCACTCGTGACTCAACTTTTGTGTTACAAGAAGAGTTCATTACAGACAATAGTTGCGTGCATGCATGGTATCAATATCTAAATATACATGGTTGTTTCCTGTTTCCACCATCATACTTGTTTAGTGGTTTACGTTCAAATGATAAAGGTATATGGACATGTAGAGGTTTTATATTCCCATAAACTGGTGAAAGAGCTCTAAATTATGAACAGAATAATCTTTAAATTCAAATTACATCAAAAGCACCCGTACTTCAGAAGCACTTTCTGAGTTACGGCTAATCAAAGTTTGAAAATGTTTTAATGTAAGCAGAAGTTGCGATGTATAAACAGATGAAAAAGAATACAGCTTTAAATCTTTAATATAATTCTTTAAAGAGGGAGGCTCGTCTCATTAAAATACGGTAAAATTGGGGATGCGATATTTTGACGTCACTTCCGGTTGTGGACGCAAGATCCGATCCACTGTCTGTTTGTACATGGAGTTAAAGAGAACTCCATGGTTTGTACAGCCAGACACTAGCATGTACGTTGTGTGTGCCGAGTCACATACACAGCGCATTACGTTACTGAGACAAGAAACTTTTTTCTTTTTTTCAATGCGTTTGTCAGAAAGCGAAAGTGAAATATTAGTATTATAATACTACAGCAATAGTCACCAAATGAAAATTACTGATAGAAAAAAAGAAGAAGAAAGCAAAAGTCGCAATAAACGATTCTACCGGGGCTCGAACTCACGACTGTTGATTTGAAAAATAAATTGCTTCCGACCGCCGTTACCAACTGGGCTAACTCGTGTAATAACTTCCAACGCGTTTTAAATAACTGTATAGCTTGCAATACGAGACAACGAATCGCGCGCGGCAAAATTTAAACCAATCAAAACATTTGAAAGGAATTCTAAATATTGTGCACATATGAGATTTCGCCTCTTTAAGTTTCTATCCGAGCTATCAGTGACTGAAAATCAGATTGTTTTCTCTCACTAAATTTGGATGAAGGGCATATGGAGATCAAAACCTGTTCCCATTTGAGAGTTCGAAGAGTTGGTGAAGTATTGAAAACAGTAAGTTAACATAAAGAAATTCATAGATTTCATTTTGTGATGTCACAAAATTGAAACAGAATTTGCATAATTTATCATATTAAGGCCTTAACATTGAAATGCTATAAAATGGTAAATTTCTGACCGATTTTGATTAAAAGTTTTGAAATTTTAATGGTTTATAAACGTATTTTCTTTCAAATAAGTTCAATTTGTTGATACCTGACCATAGGACATGTAATTAGTTTAATAAGTACTCGAATCGAGGAAGTACTAAAGTAGGTCCTTGCTAAAAACATTAAACGATAATTCTCTGAACCCAGGTAGTCGCACAAGGCTGCAAAAGGTCAAAGGGATTTATAAAAACAGGCATATCTCTCCAACGACCCTCATAACAAAAATTACTAAATAGTCTAACAAAAATATGAAGTTAAACATAAATAAAAATGAATTAGTGAAGAATACGGTAAACAAAGCGCCTGATTGTTATCACTTATTTCTAACCAATTTCATCCTTGTCTTAACGTTTACAACCTGATAATTGAGTGATAAGTGTTAGCTTCATAAACAGATACAACACGATTGAAATAGGATTACTGACCACGCAGGTGAGAGTCCAACTCTCAGTTAAAAACTACTTGCATTTCCTTATTTCACAACTGTAACTGTTAACTGTTTTAATTTGACATTTATGATGTGGTTATTGCTGTCTTGTTCATTAACCATAAATATTCTGATTTACTGCTTTGGTTTATAGATTCTGACAAAGGAGTTGTTATTTCGAGGGATAGGTCCTTGTTCTGCAGTTCTGCAGGTTACCAATTTCTACGAAAAACAATAAGATTATTAAAAAACATTCAATTGTTAAAAAAAAATAAACATAAAATCGATGTATTTTGACAATTGATTTTTTCCCATGATAATCATGAAATATAGGGTTAGGACCCTTTGGAAATAAATTAAATCATTATCGAAGGTATTTTCCCTAATGTAACATATCTCCTAATGGATTAGTTCAGTGGTCAAGCAAGTTCTAAAATCTTATTTCGTAAAGGAAATATTCAAGTTTGATATCATTTGTGTAGAAACGACTGAAATCAGACTAGTTTTGACGTCACAATTTGAAACCTCAAATTCTCTGTGTGTTTTATCATATCTATACTGCGATTATGGCTTAAAATCTATTGAATAATGTTATAATGAGGGTGGTAAAACAAAATTTAGTATATAAGAGTAAACCTGAAGAAAATCCGAGTAAAATAATTCAAATAGTAAAAAAAAGTTAAATACATTTTCTTTACAATACAATAAATTTTGGTAGGAATATAGCCAACCTTCCATACTAGTCATTTCTACACAGATAATAAATAGCTTTAAACTTTAATATTTCGAAATAAGATATTAAGTACTTTCTTCAACATTTTGTTTCTATAGAGTCTTCTTTCATGAGATAAACTTGCTTTACCTGTATGCACTGAATTAATCCTTTCATGACGGTGCGTATAAAAAGATATACAATGAAGTTGCAAGATTGTTCCCGTTTATCATGACTATCAAGCCCGTCTAGAAATTGTTTCAGGGGGATGGCGGAGAGAGAGAACGATTGGGAGAGAAGCGGGGAAGGACGGAGGGGAGGGGTGGACGGAGGGGAGGGGATGGACGGAGGGAAGGGGATAGGCGGAGGTGATGGAGGAACTTAGTAATGAGGATGGGCCTGGAAGGGTAGGCGCGGAGGGGAGAGGCACAGGTGGTCCAATACTTTGGATGTTATACTGTTACAAATACTAACTGATATACCTCTTATAAAATCTTGCTTATATTTTAAGTTCCGACACCTTCGTGACTTTTGTTAATTTTTAAAGAGGGACGAAATCCAAAAAACAAGTCTGCCCACGAACAGATAGAATAACATTGACACGTATTTCATTTACAACAAGTGTTTTACTGCCCAGAAAAAGAAAGGGCAAGAGTTGCCCTAAGTCATGTTCATTTCTGAGTGTCGAAACAATTAGATTTGCTTGAAATGCGAGCCTGAATATAAATTGATGAATGTAATGTTAGAAAGACAAACTGTATACTCACCGGCCAGCATTTGACATTTTTTAAATGAAAAGTAATAATCCAGTTGTGTGTCATATCACTTTACTAATTTCTACAAAGTTTATAATAACACTCCTACACTCTGACACTGAAACGACGAAGTTTTCCGGCGAAGAAAATGTCGTTTTCAATCCCGAATACATAAACGCCGTAAATACACACACGCACAGAAACACACTATTTGATTAAATTCGAATCAAATCCAAAAATAAATCCATTGCTGTGACTATTGCAATGAATTCTCCGGGAAATTCTCTCGTAAAAAAATAGATATATATATATCTTAAGTATTACATCCGAGAGCCTCCACAAATTAGTATGTATATTTTGTCCACATGAGATGTTTTAAGGAAGACTCCTACGCGAAAAAATCATTGCAGTTGTCATAAACAGATAAATATGTTCCAGCCAGCCTCGCCGGTCAGATCATAGACTGATAACTTTTACCTTAATATAGCTCGGTTTGATTAATTGAAGAAGTGCACACTCTTTTTAAGTTGATTTAACAAAGCTTCGTGATACAACCAATCAACGCATTATTACGTGAGCGCATGTTTAATGTGTCTTTATATCTTAGAAACACAAAGATTATATTCATCTTTATGTTTAGATAAATTTGTATAGCGCCAATATCCAGTAAATACAAAAATACAATATTCAGTGGCGCTAATAAGAAGATTCTCTTGGAAATAAATGAGTCTTAAGTCTCTTTATAAAGGTTTGGGTATTTGGAGTTTTGTCCGCACACTGCAGGATAATTTTGTCTTTAATTATCATGTTGATATATTTACTATTCTTACTTACTATAATTTGTATATGTGTTTGCATGATTGTAAGGCGCATTAGAATAACTTATTTCCCCCTAATGCGCCCTATAAAAGGATATTATTTTCAACTTGAACTTGAAGAGTCGGTATTTATCTTTTACTGTAATAATACCAGGCCCGTAGACAGGAATTTTTCGCATAAAAGGGCGAAAAACCTTGAAATTCCGGGAGCTTATTTTTTTTTAAAGATTTCAAAATGGCACTTTCTCAACAAAAGGGGGTTCAGGTATTTCAAGGGGAGGGGGTGTCATTTTTTTATGTAAAAAGGCAGCAAACCTTCAAATTCCGGGTTCTTATTCTATTTTTAGATTTCAAGGGCGACCCCTCCCCTCCCCCTTTCTTCTCCGGCTACGGGCCTGAACACGATAAGTAAAATCCCGATTTCTAGGGAGTGATTATGAAAATTGCATACATACAACTCTGAGTAAAAACAATCATCTTGAGCTAAACAAAAAGATTCCGTACCCGAGAATGTCACAGTAGACTTTGAAGCAAAAAGCTAATTTGATAATCAGGTGTATGCTGATCGAGGAAAAAAAGAATTAGGGTGGGGATGGGTTTGGATCTTTCTGCTCGGCCAACAGTTGACGCCCTATATCCACACAGCCCAAATAACAAATCTGTAACTATGTTATATAGGCCTATATATCTGAATTCACGTATTAACTTGCTATAAGATTTTTATAATATGTTCCTAGAATAGAACTTTTAAATGTTTGATTTCATATTGCATTATTTGTTTCCTGATATATATCCAATAGTTTTTAAGCCACAAAATCGCAGGACAAAATGTGATAGAATGCATATGTGAGGAATCTGAGGGTGTGACGTCACAACTTTTCTCATTTCCGTCGTTTCTACAAAAATGATCAAAACTTGAGGAATCTCGTCACAAAATAATTGCTCGATTCTTTACCAATAAATCCACATACTATTAACGTCACTTCCGTGGCGATAATTGATTGGCTTTTCGGTGTTTGTATTATTTCCACCAATCAGAAACGTTGGTTTGTAGTTAATTTGTATCTCAACGTTAACACGATATTTCACGGAATAAGATTTTTGAATTCTTTTTTCACCATTTTGTATCTTATGTCTTGTTTCATATATAATATAAAATGAACTTTCTTGACCACTGAACTAATAATTTAAATAAACTGTTACTTAGGCTGAACCCCCTCCTCTATATATATATATATATATATATATATATATATATATATATATATATATATATATATATATATATATATATATATATATATATATATATATATATATATATATATATATATATATATATATGTATATATATATGTATATATATATATATATATATATATATATATATATATATATATATATATATATATATATATATATATATAGATATATATATATATATATATATATATATATATATATATATATATATATATATATATATAATGCCTACTTAATGCCAGATGATCCCACCAAATTTGTCTCACGTTGGATCTACAGCTTTAAGTCCCGACTACCCATTTATAACCATAACTTAAGCATGGGCGGCTCGCGCCATAGAAGGATAAGATGCTACGCCCCCTCAGTCATCATGTTTTGCCCCTACAACTAAAATTTCTTACAGCTGCCAGTGTCCATAAGCTAAAAGTACCATTTAAAAATTCAAAACCTGCTCTGCTTAGATTTTTAAACATCATAAACCAATTTATAGGTTCATATTACAATAATTTGTAACCTCCGATCACATGCACGTGGCATTTGGACATGGCAAAAACCGACATCTAGTGACGGTGCCACAGGGGAAATCGGATCTTACACTTGTATCTGCTTGCATCAATGTATACTTCTATGAATCTACTTATCACTTTATGTACCTGTAAGCATATTTAACCCACTTTCCTTACAGTATCTCAAATTATGCGTCTAAATGATCAAAGAACACGCAAACTTACCTGTTTCTCATATTTTCGGAAACGGAATCTTATCTGTTTCTCATTTTCAAAATGAGGTAGAGTTACTTGCCTCAGAGGTAATCGCTCATTCAGCCTTACATAATAGACCCAAATAACTTTTAAGGTAAGCTTTCAAAAGCTTTAAATTCAAATTTGTATTCAGAAGCTACAGATACTATCTTGGTTACTATCTAGTCGTCATATCGTTACTCATCGATCAAGATACAAATGCATGCATTGTAAATGTATGTACTTTTCTAAATAAATTAAGAATGCAGTTAAAAAATCGAAATCAGACGGTTAGCACGCACTCACTTCTTACCACAGTCTGATCAGACGGTTAGTACGCACTCACTTCTCACCACAGTCTGATCAGACGGTTAGTACACACTCACTTCTTACCACAGTCTGATCAGACGGTTAGTACGCACTCACTTCTCACCACAGTCTGATCAGACGGTTAGTACACACTCACTTCTTACCAGTCTGATCAGACGGTTAGTACGCACTCACTTCTCACCACAGTCTGACAGACAGTTAGTACACACTCACTTCTTACCACAGTCTGATCAGACGGTTAGTACGCACTCACTTCTCACCACAGTCTAAGCAGACGGTTAGTGCACACTAACTTCTTACCACAGTCTGATCAGACGGCTAGTACGCACTCACTTCTCACCAGTCTGATCAAACGGTTAGTACACACTCACTTTTTACCACAGTCTGATCAGACGGTTAGTACGCACTCACTTCTCACCACAGTCTGATCAGACGGTTAGTACACACTCACTTCTTGCCTGTCTGATCAAACGGTTAGTACGCACTCACTTCTCACCACAGTCTGATCAGACAGTTAGTACACACTCACTTCTTACCACAGTCTGATCAGACGGTTAGTACGCACTCACTTCTCACCACAGTCTGAGCAGACGGCTAGTGCACACTCACTTCTTACCACAGTCTGATCAGACGGCTAGTACGCACTCACTTCTCACCACAGTCTGATCAGACGGTTAGTGCACACTCACTTCTTACCACAGTCTGATCAGACGGTTAGTCGCACTCACTTCTCACCACAGTCTGAGCAGACGGCTACGCACGCACTTCACTCTGAGCAGACGGCTAGTACGCACTTACCACAGTCTGATCAGACAGTTAGTACACACTTACTTCTTACCACAGTCTGATCAGACGTTTAGTACGCACTCACTTCTCACCACAGTCTGAGCAGACGGTTAGTACGCACTCACTTCTCACCACAGACTGAGCAGACGGTTAGTGCACACTCACTTCTTACCACAGTCTGATCAGACGGTTAGTACGCACTCACTTCTCACCACAGTCTGATCAGACGGTTAGTACACACTCACTTCTTGCCTGTCTGATCAAACGGTTAGTACGCACTCACTTCTCACCACAGTCTGATCAGACAGTTAGTACACACTCACTTCTTACCACAGTCTGATCAGACGGTTAGTACGCACTCACTTCTCACCACAGTCTGAGCAGACGGCTAGTGCACACTCACTTCTTACCACAGTCTGATCAGACGGCTAGTACGCACTCACTTCTCACCACAGTCTGATCAGACGGTTAGTGCACACTCACTTCTTACCACAGTCTGATCAGACGGTTAGTCGCACTCACTTCTCACCACAGTCTGATCAGACGGTTAGTACGCACTCACTTCTCACCACAGTCTGAGCAGACGGCTAGTACGCACTCACTTCTTACCACAGTCTGATCAGACAGTTAGTACACACTTACTTCTTACCACAGTCTGATCAGACGTTTAGTACGCACTCACTTCTCACCACAGTCTGAGCAGACGGTTAGTACGCACTCACTTCTCACCACAGACTGAGCAGACGGTTAGTGCACACTCACTTCTTACCACAGTCTGATCAGACGGCTAGTACGCACTCACTTCTCACCACAGTCTGATCAGACGGTTAGTGCACACTCACTTCTTACCACAGTCTGATCAGACGGTTAGTACGCACTCACTTCTCACCACAGTCTGATCAAACGGTTAGTACGCACTCACTTCTCACCACAGTCTGATCAAACGGTTAGTAGGCACTCACTTCTTACCACTGTCTGATCAGACGGTTAGTATGTACTCACTTCTTACCAAAGTATGATCAGACGGTTAGTACGCACTCACTTCTTACCACAGTCTGATCAGACGGTTAGTATGCACTCACTTCTTACCACAGTCTGATATTACCATGTATTAATAAACCAGAAAGATTTAACAAATATTATCTTATCAGTTTGTGGAAAAATAAGTAATTCTTTAATAAATAATATCTTAACGACAGACATAAGATTTTAGCCGAATTATGCCTTTGGAGTTTTTCCTTGTATGGCTGCTCCTCTATATAAAACAGAATGAGGTGAGCACGTCTGGCTACGGTACTTTTACATGAAATATTCAAGCATATGAGGCCAAAGGTAGCGGTTGAAAAGTGAGAACGTTTCTTTTGCTAATTCATCAGTCCGGGATATACCCTCGATCAAAGCTTCAGTACAAACCCTCGATTTCAAGGTTTTAGTATAAACCCTCGATCAAGGGTTCAAAAACTAGTCGATCGTATATACCCTCGATCGAGAGTTCAGTATAAACCCTCGCTTGGTAGCCTATAAAACATCGATCGAGGGTTCAGTATAAACCCTCGATCGAAGGTTCAGTATAAACCCTTGATCGAGGTGTTTTTCAAAGCAATCGAGGCCGCCATTAAGTATTATTTCCCATTATGCATTGCAAGCCTAACACAGATTGTTAATGGTGGTGTAAAATTTAAATAATACCTTTAAGAAATTTTGTGGATACTTATGTTTGTCGAAAAATGGATTTTGTTTTTTTAATTTTTAATTTTTCCAGTTCTTCATATCAGTCATCATACCTCAAATTTAGCGTATTTAAAAATATTCCATATCAGCCATTATTTGAAAACTAGATGAACTATATCCGAATTTGTGCAACTCAAAATTCAACTTACCTCGTGGACTATCCAACTCTAAACGTCCATATACCTTTAAAGATCAGGTAGCATCAAGCAAATCCCACCTCCACCCCTCAAAAACACAAAAACAATCAGGTCCAAATCTTAAAGAATTACATACAAGATTTTGAACTGTCTTTTTTTAAAGTTTTATTTATAATAAATAATGATACTAAAGGATTGGATATCAATAAAGACAACGAAAGACACAAACACAGGGTTAAGATGGATATTGAACTAAAAACTTGAAGATCTGGATTTTGATGACGAAAAATAGTCATGTCACGCCCCAGACAAATATCCACGCATATACAGACACCTACATGCCATGTCCTGGGCGTAACTTCACTTCGAGCGCTGGGGAAAGGGAGGGGAGGGGGGGGGGGGTGCATTTTCATAAACTGATTGATTTACAAAATTTGTATTAAGTGTCATGTTATTGTATATCATGAAATATTTTTTCAATGATATTTATTCATAAGCCACACCCACCATGCTGACCAATAAAAATCTTAACATTAGCATTTGCACAGTAATTCACAACATCATCAAAGCAAGTATAATCCAAAAACGACTGTTCATTTATCCTATTTAAAAAAATTGGCAGTAAGCCCCGCCTACTCATTAGCATTCATGACATCACTACCACAATATTAGAACGTAAGTACAGACCATGACCCATCTGTGTACCACATATAACACAAATCTGATATATCGTTTATGGTATTTATATCATTTAGCACTTTCACATTAAGCCACGCCACCATGTATCTTAACGACATCTGTTGATAACATAATATGTACACAATAACCAACAAAATTATCATGCCCAATATGACGCAAAACGGACATACATTTGCTCATTTATCACTTTTTCAAAATGTTCACTTTAGGCCCAGCCCATTTATTAATATGCATGAATCACCACCACAAACATTAGGTCACATATGCAGACCATGAGCTATCTGTGTTCCACACATGATGTGAATTCAGTTCATAGTTTTTGATATATCGTGTTTGATGTGAATCCAGTTCATAGTTTTGAAGATATCGTGTTTACTTGTGCTTTTTGTTTACAAAATCATATCAAGCCCCGCCCACTATGCATATTAATGATATTCAATGCTTTTATACCATGAAAACATACACACTAGCTAACATCATTATTATCACAAATATCAAACAAAACAGACATGTGATTAAGCCCCGCCTACTCAGTAATATGTATGATATGAAATATCACTTGTAAATGTACTTGAACATAGCTGCATAGATTATTGCAATGTCCTCCTTGCAGAGGGGTGGAAGGTGTTACAGTGAAAAAGTTGCGGCGTGTTCAGGATTATGCGGCAAGGCTCGTCACAAGAAGCAACCGTTTCACTCCATCACTTTATCTACTGCAAAATCTTCATTGGCTACCTGTCTCATATAGAATTAAATTTGAAATTTTAATCTTCATTTTTAAATCCCTTCATAACATGGCCCGTTATATCTGACCGATATGTTTCATTATAAACAAACCAGTCACCGCCTTCGCTCTCAAAACCACCTCATCCTTTATGTTCCAAAAAGTAAACTTACACATGGCGATCGCTCTCTGCAAATATTTGGCCCAAAACTTTGGAATGACTTACCTCTTTTAATCAAATCTGCTCAATCCCTTAGACAATTGCACACCTTGCTTAAGAATCACTTATTTAATTGTGCTTTCAAGTCCTCTTCATAAAAAAAAATTATTATTTTTTTATATTTTATATTTCATGCTTATCTTATTTACACATTTGTATTTATTTTCTTTATATGCATATTTTGTAAGGCGCATTAGAATAAGTTATTTAGATAATGCGCCATATATCGGTAAGTGTAATAAACTTACACTTAAACTTAATATCACCACCAAAAACAATAGGGCGCATCGACAGACCATGGGCTATCTGTGTACCTCATAATACATGAATCCAGTTTATCTATTATTGAAATACTGTGTTTGCAAGCTCTTTTCAGTAAAATCATATTAAGCCCCGCCCGCTATGCATATTAATGAAATTCAACGTTTTTATATCATATCATTAACGTGTACACATAATTATATCAAATATGAAACAAAACAGACGTGTGATTGTTAAAAAAAACGAGCATTTTTGGATTTTTACATTAGCCCCGCTTACTTATTAATATGCATGATATCACCATCAAAAACAGTAGGGCACATTGACAGACCATGGGCTATCTGTGCACCAAATATCATATGAATCCAGTTGACCATTCTTGAGACATCGTGTTTACAAGCTCTTTTCAGCAAAATCATTTTAAGCCCCGTCCACTATGCATATTAATGAAATTCAACGTTTTTACGTCACGAACATGTACATACTAGCTTACATCATAACTATACCAAATGTGAAATAACAGACATGTTGTTGTTAAAACAATAACATTTCAAGATTTTTACGATAAACCCCGCCTACTCATTAATATGCATGACATCACCATCAAAAACAATAGGGCACATCTTCATACCATGGCTTATTTTCGTACTAAATGTGACATGAATCCAGTTTACCGTTTTAGAGATACCGTGTTTATAAGCTCTTTTTAGCAAAATCATATTAAACCCCGCCCACTATTCAATGTTTTTACACCCAGAACATGTACACACCAGCTAACATCACAATTATACCAAATATAAAACAAGACAGACATGTGGTTGTTAAAATAAGATTATTTTAAGATTATTACATTAAGCCCAGCCTACTCAATAATATGCATGCCATCACCATTATAAACAATATGGCACATCTATAGACCATGGACTATCTTTGTACCACAAATGACATGAATCTAATTTATCGTTCTGGAGATATCGAGTTTACGAGCTGGCTGTCACACATACATACATACTTACATACATACATACATACATACATACATACATACATACATACATACGTACGTACGTACATACATACATACATACATACATACATACATACTTACACACATACATACATCATACTTACACACATACATACATACATACCCCCCCACACACACACACACACTTACATTCACCCACGCTCATCATGACCGCATAGGTTCCAATCGCATCGGAAGCAAAAAAGTGCCCAGCGAAAATTCAAATTTGTTCGACTATTTATATACATGTGTCTACAATTTCACAATATGGAACAATATAGGAACCGAACTCCCCTTTATCCTGAATTAAACCAACAAAAGATGCAAAAATAACGACATGGTCGTAATTTCTTGTAGAGGGGAATTTACTGGGTGTAAAGAATGGGACTAAAAAAGCGTGTTAATTTGAGGGATTTCATTATTATTCAAATGTGGGCAAAATATGATCGGTATAGGCCTGCATGGTAACTTCAAACAATCAGAGGCGTATCGAAGAGAAAGGGCGTTGCCGATAATACTTTATATACTGTTGATAAAGTAGACATGAAACGGTTCTCCGTTTTGATTAGAAAGATTAAACCTTAATGAATAGGACATAGAAACAAAAACTATAAATAACTCAAGTTCTTCTTGGCTTTGAGCCTTTGATGTTTAAAAAGGAAGAAATTGAATTAAATTGAATTAAAAAACAATCGTAAAAATGGTAAAAATAGAAGGCGCAAATTTGTATCGCAAGTTTAAATTAAAACATTTTGCCTTGGAAATTTAGGAATTTGCCACCGCATATTTAACTGCGCCATCCCATTTACTTGTGGGATATCGCTATGGTAATTGAGCTTGAATAAACATTTGACATATTGTTAATATCATGACGGACATGATGGATGTATCTTATAAGAATGGGCATGGCAAATGCCCATTTCACTTGTGAAAATTGGAATCATCAGTTCTTAGATCATATATAACGTTCTCCCACGCAAGTATGCATGTTCAAGGCATGTAACAATTTGAAGTTTAATTTCGAAACTGCAGCCAACACAAGCATGTAATCTTACGCTACTCCAATCCTTACGCCGAATACGAAACGAGAGGGCAGCAGATCCTATTTTAAATTATATATTTTTCATGACCAACGGTTATGACTCGATTCGGGATCGAACCCATGACCTTCCGGCTGGAAAGCGGGTTTGTTGAGCTAATCGGTCAGTGTGTCAGTTAGACTCATGCTTTTGCGTTAACAATCTGAGTATTTAATTGAAACCAATCCCAAAGTTTTAGATACTTTTCTAACATTATTATTTTGCATCTGCCATATATCTAAATTTGTAATCAATTTTCTTTTAAATCGTGAACAAAATAAGTCCGCAACCATACACACGAATCTGTCTGTAGTTAAATTGTGTCAAAATCGTTCACCGATATCGAAAATCGTCATAGCATAGCGAAAATTATGGCTTGCTAAAATATATACATACATACATACATATATATATATATATATATATATATATATATATATATATATATATATATATATATATATATATGTATGTATATATATATATATATATATATATATATATATATATACATACATATATATATATATATATATATATATATATATATATATATATATATATATATATATATATATATATATATATATATATATATATATATATATATATATATATATATATATATATATATATATATATATATATATATTGATAATTATATATATACATATATATATATATATATATATATAAATATATATATATATGTATATATACACACATATATATATACATATATATATATATATATATATATATACATACATATATATATATATATATATATATATATATATATGTATATATATATATATAATATATATATATATATATATATATATATATATATATATATATATTGATATATTATATATATGTATATATATATATATATATAAATATATATATATATATATATATATATATATATATATATATCTATATATATCTATATCTATATATATATATATATATATATATATATATATATATATATATATATATATATATATATATATATATATATATATATATATATATATATATATATGTGTATATATATATATATATATATATATATATATATATATATATATATATATATATATATATATATATATATATATATATATTTATTGCCGATTGATATAATTACCGGTTCATATCGAACATCACCATTCATCAATATCGATAATCTCCATAATATAACGATAATCGTCAATTCAGATCAAAAATTAATACTTGGTAGAAAATCTCTACTTCATATTGAATATTGCCACTTGAAAAATCGCCATTTTGATGTCAATAATCTCCACTCTACATTTTGAAAATCGCATCATATAAATTATGAGTTAACATTTTCGACTTCCTTTCTCCCGCATACATTATCATCATAAAATATCTCACCGGATGAGCACTTTACTTCATTCTGAATTTTTATTTTTAAAGTGAATGTTTGTATTTTCTTGGGAATTTAGTCAAGAGGAAAAGCTTTTCCAAAATTAAAAACGTTGTAAGTTTCAGAATATTAAGTGCGAATGTGTGACGTTATCAGTAATATTTCCAAACTATTGAATTACAATCTATTCCCTTTTGTCATTTGCCATACGATATCTTTATAATGCACGTAATGTCAGTTCCCTTCCCTTCTACTTTCGTTTCAAAAATTCCCAGTAATGTCAGTTCAATTAATCGCTATTAAAATTATTCATTAAACAAGAAAGCTTCTGAAATTTGAAAACTTAAAAGCTTCTAACAGTGTATATGCACAGTCAGTATAAACATTTACAGGTATTGATAATGAGTTTATGACGTCATCAAGTAGTCTTCAATACTATTGCATTACAAATCCTCCTTTTTCAACACATGAAAAAGTAAAGAAAGTTCGAAAGCAAAGATCAATTCAAATATTCCTAGCAAGGTTGATAGATTAGAAAAATCAAGGTTTTGTTTAATAGCAAATCCCTGGAAAAATTTAATATTCCTTCAAGTCTATATGTATTGTATCATATTTCGTCCTGCGATTTTTTTGCTTAAAAATCATTTTATATGTCAGGAAAGTAGTAAAACAGAATTGTAAGAATAATTATAATTTACCACCTGAAGAAAGCTTGAGGAAAAATAATTCAAATCGTAAAAAAGTTGAATGAATTTTCTTTAAAATACATTAACAATTGTTAGCAATGTGAGGATAAGGGACGCCAACCAGACTTACTACACCAGTAATTTTTACGTATACATTAAATACAGAGCTTTAAACTGGAATATCTCCTTAACATAATAACATATTGAAGTAGTAAATTCTTGTGTTACCTTTGAGATGTACCAGATATCCGGTTCGGCCGGACTATCCGGCCGGATAATGACAAAATTCCGATTCCGGCTCCGGCCGGATTTGCAAAGAAATCCAGCCGGATTATTAAAAAAATCTGGCCTGAATCATAACTTACAAAGATGTTGGTATTAACTTAATTAAATTAACATCTTTCTAAAAATTGATAAAGCCTGTCAATGTAAAGAAAGATCAGAGTTTAACATGATATCTTATTTAATATTCTGAAAGGTTTGAGCTACTGTTAGAATCAATCCACCCAAATGCTACAGATACTTGTAATGAAATGAAGGCTTATGAAGCTTTTTCATAATACCGTACTATAAAGCGGCAACATTAAATTCTGGCTGCCTTTAATCAGTTTGATAAAATTTGTGTTAATGTTCCTGATATGGCCGCAATATTGAATTATAAAATGGCCGCCTTATAGAGCATATTTTCATGAAAATCAGAGTTTCTCGACAAGTTTTAAGTAAGAAAAAGATAGAAAATAAAGCGAAAATGTTGATGTAATATGAAATAAAAAGTCTTGACATTTCATTTATTTGTTTTTTCACAACATATTTACATATAATTACAGAAGAGTTTTAATTACAAATATATTATGAAATTTACAAAATATGTATATACAGAAGAATAAGTATGGTTGTGAAAGGAAGTGTTGTATAAAAACCCTGGTGAGCCTAAGTGAGCCTCACTTCTAAATTACAAAACAAAAATGATAACAATTTTGGTAGTAGAAAACGCCCCCCACCCCACACACCAATAGATACAATCGAAGCCACGGGTCCCCATCCCACCCCACCCGGCGACCCCAGGTAAAATAATGATGTAAGTAAAGATGTAAGTATTTAACAGTAAGAGGGAATGATTAAAAACAAATCAATATTTAATGATGCATTTACGTTAAAGGTTTTCTAAAACAGACCAGAGATTGCAGCTTTGTATGTCAATTGAGAGGGAATTCCATGTATCGATTGCACGGTTGCCCGAATTAAATCTTATAATGTTGTTGCCACAGGGAACACATGGATGTTGTTTGAATGACGGGTATTCAACGACGACGACGACTAATGAACACACAATTACAATGACGGGGTCGTCGCCTGCGTATTCGGTTATGATAATAACAATACCTAGGCCTATCACGAAACGCTTAATACGACCCGGACAAGAACACAGGTACGACGTACGGACAGACATAACATCGACAACCAAGTCAATGTCCACGGCCTTTGATAACCAGTTGTGGAACACTGGCGTGTCTACCCAACCCGTGCTTGAACCCAGGGCCTCGTGGTCTGTAGACAGGTAGGATAACCGCTACACCACAGTTTGACAGTAGGTAGATTGACGGGTACTGCAATTGTGCGTTTCTTTGTTTGTCCTAAACATCTTTATAAAAGGTGGCGGAAGATTATTGTTAGTAGCCCAGTAAGCAATGGTGGCCTGATTGATGTTAATGAGATCTGGTAGTTTAAGGAGGTTAAGAGACAAAAATAAATTACTAGTATTGTCACAATAATAAGTATTGGTGATTTGTCGGATGGCCCGTTTTTGTAAGATAACTGATTTATTTAAGAATGATTTAGCAGCACTTGACCAAACACTGCAACAGTAAATTAAATGAGGTAAAATAATTTAATACAATGACCTTCAAATTGTTCGTGGAATGAAATGTTTCAATTTTGACAAGATACCATCACCTCTCGAAATCTTATTGGAAATTGAATGAGTATGATCGGACCAAGAAATATTTGAATCAATATAGACCCCTAAGAATTTTGTGGTATCTACTTGACTAATTCTAATGCTATTTAAGTGGATAGTGACATCGCAATTTTTACTAAGTGGTCCAAATACTATATAATTAGTTTGACTAATGTTAAGAGACAACTTCTTTACAGAGAACCATTCATAAAATTGAGATAAATCAGAACAAACATTATTTTTTAACTAATGTGTGTCACTACCCTGATAAAAAATATTAGTGTCATTCGCGAATAAAATCAGTGATGACTCTGTAGACATATTGCTTATATCATTGGTATATATAATAAAAAGAAGTGCACCTTATATCGAACCTTGTGGAACTCCACATTTAACATGATAAAGATCAGAACTACAATTATTATATTATACGAACAAAAATAACTATGAAACCACGCAAGTGTATTACCTCTTATGCCATAGATTAATAACTTATTTAAAAGGATCTGATGATCAATAGTATCGAAAGCCTTCGAAAGATCTAAAAAGACACCCAACTGCTGAATCCTTCTTATCAAGAGCTTTGTATAATTTATTAGTGGCAGAGATAAGTGCTAATTCCGCAGAATGACCAGGCCTAAAACCGTATTGATCCTCAAATAATACATTGTGTTTATCAAGAAAACTTAGTATACAATTAAACATCAATTTTCCTATTATTTTATACAAACATGGTAAAACAGATATAGGGCGATAACTTTTCATAAACATCGGGTTCATCCTTCTTAAAAATGGGAATTACTTTAGCAATCTTAAATTTGTTAGGAAATACACCTGTGGTGAATGATAGATTAATAATGTGAGTTAAAGGTGTTGCAATAATATGAGTGACTAATCTGATTATACCTGCCTTTAAGTGTCAGAGCCAGCAGATTTATTGTGCTTAAGACATGAATTGGCTACCCTGAGTACTTCTCTCTCGACAACAGGATAAAGGAACATAGAACTTGTAATTTACTTGGTTGGGTCCAAGTACGTGTTAAATGAGTTATTACTGTCAATCTTGCTGGTAGTAGGATCTATGTTAACAAAGAAGTTATTATAGTTAGTTGCTACAGTTTTGGGATCAGTGACTGAGCTAGCACCATATTTGAATACAGTATTAACACTTGTATTTGCTGTGTTCTTATTCAAAAGATTAATAATATTCCAGGTGCTCTTTGCGTCATTTTTATAGTTATCAATTTTGCCATAAAAGTAATTCTTTGTTGATAAGCGTATAACATGATTTAATTCATTTTGGTAAATAGTGAAGTTGGTTTTGCTTACATTTGACGGATTCCCTAATAACCATCTATACAATTTATTTTTGACTTTACTGACTTGAGAATACCTGAAGTGATGATCTAAGGGTGCCGATTTTTTACGTTGGGCTTAGTATTAATACAAATAAATGAAAAACAATTATTATAAGTTGTTTCAAGAATATTTGCTATTAAATCACATGCAAGGTTGGCGTCATTAATTGATAAAATAGAGCCCCAGTCAACTAATCCAACTGCCTGAATGAACTGATTTACATTACTTTGGGAATAGTTACGCACACGTGAAGTAGCATCGTATCTTATTTTACGAGTAAAAATGTTAACGTGATGGAATATTGAAAGTGATGCAACATCAGTAATCAAACTACCAGTAGTATGATTATCAAAGCTTGTATTGGTAAGAATATTGTCAATTAAACTGAATTACGAGTTATCCTAGTAGGTTTGCTTATCAATGGATAAAACCTGTATGATGATACTGAACTATTTTTTGACATTATCAATATTAAAATCACCCATGATATAACAATGTTTATGCTCATTTAAGATTTTAGAAAGAGTAGAGCCTGGGATATCATTAAATGAATTAACTAAAGACTGAGGGGGTCTATAAATAACACAAACTAAAATAGCAACCGTAAGTCAATTCAACAAATATACTCTCTCTATCATTCTTAAAAATTAATAATCATCTCGCATATCTGCAGGGAATTTATCATGTATAAACAAACAAACCCCGCTCCCTCTCTTGTTTTCTCTATGTTGTTAAAAAAGGTTGTAGTTATACCAATTAAATCATTATTATTTGAACTAAACCATGTTTCCAAGAAAGCTATAACTGAAAAATCATTGTTAAGAATAAAAAGATAATCTGTTATGGTATTAAAATTATGGATAAGACTACGGCTGTTTACATGAAAAAGAGAAAAACCAGCATTCTTTGCGATGCTGTTGTAACTATGGATAAGACTACGGCTGTTAACGTGAAAAAGAGAAAAAAAAGCATTCTTTGCTGTGTTGTTGTAACTATGGATAAGACTACAGTTGCTTACATGAAAAAGAGAAAAACCAGCATTCTTTGCTACGCTGTTGTAACTATGCATAAGACTAACGGCTGTTTACATGAAAAAGAGAAAAACCAGCATTCTTTGCTGCGCTGTTGTAATTATGGATAAGACTACAGCTGTTTACATGAAAAAGAGAAAAACCAGCATTCTTTGCTGCTCTGTTGTAACTATGGATAAGACTACAGTTGTTTACTTGAAAAAGAGAAAAACCAGCATTCTTTGCTACGCTGTTGTAATTATGGATAAGACTACAGCTGTTTACATGAAAAAGAGAAAAACAAGCATTCTTTGCTGCTCTGTTGTAACTATGGATAAGACTACGGTTGTTTACTTGAAAAAGAGAAAAACCAGCATTCTTTGCTACGCTGTTGTAATTATGGATAAGACTACGGCTGTTTACAAGAAAAAGAAAAAACCAGCATTCTTTGCTGCGCCGGCTGTTGTAACTATGGATAAGACTACGGCTGTTTATATAAAAAAGGAAAAAAAAACAGCATTCCGCGCTGCGCTGTTGTAATTATGCATAAGACTACGGCTGTTTACATAAAAAAGGGAAACACCAGCATTCTTTGCTACGCTGTTCTAACTATGAATAAGACTACGGCTGTTTACATGAAAAAGAGAAAAACCAGCATTCTTTGCTGTGCTGCTGTAACTATGGATAAGACTACGGCTGTTTACATGAAAAAGAGAAAAACCAGCATTCTTTGCTACGCTGTTGTGACTATAGATAAGACTACGGCTGTTTACATGAAAAATGGAAAAACCAGCACTTTTTGCTACGCTGTTGTAACTATGGATAAGACTAAGGCTGTTTATATGAAAAAGAGAAAAACCAGCATTCTTTGCTACGCTGTTGTAACTATGGGTAAGACTACGGCTGTTAAAATAAAAAAGAGAAAAACCAGCATTCTTTGCTGCTCTGTTGTAACTATAGATGAGACTACGGCTGTTTACATGAAAAAGAGAAAACACCAGCATTCTTTGCTACGCTGTTGTAATTATGGATAAGACTAAGGCTGATTACATGAAAAAGAGATATACCAGCATTCTTTGCTACGCTGTTGTAACTATGGATAAGACTACGGCTGTTTACATGAAAAATGGAAACACCAGCATTCTTTGCTACGCTGTTGTAACTATGAATAAGACTAAGGCTGTTTACATGAAAAAGAGAAAAACCAGCATTCTTTGCTACGCTGTTGTGACTATAGACAAGACTACGGCTGTTTACATGAAAAATGGAAAAACCAGCACTTTTTGCTACGCTGTTGTAACTATGGATAAGACTAAGGCTGTTTACATGAAAAAGAAAAAAACCAGCATTCTTTGCTTTGCTGTTGTAACTATGGGTAAGACTACGGCTGTTTACATGAAAAGAGAAAACACCAGCATTCTTTGCTACGTTGTTGTAACTATAGATGAGACTACGGCTGTTTACATGAAAAAGAGAAAAAACAGCATTCTTTGCTACGCTGTTGTAATTATGGATAAGACTAAGGCTGATTACATGAAAAAGAGATATACCAGCATTCTTTGCTACGCTGTTGTAACTATGGATAAGACTACGGCTGTTAAAATAAAAAAGAGAAAAACCAGCATTCTTTGCTACGTTGTTGTAACTATAGATGAGACTACGGCTGTTTACATGAAAAAGAGAAAACACCAGCATTCTTTGCTACGCTGTTGTAATTATGGATAAGACTAAGGCTGATTACATGAAAAAGAGATATACCAGCATTCTTTGCTACGCTGTTGTAACTATGGATAAGACTACGGCTGTTTACATAAAAAAATGGAAACACCAGCATTCTTTGCTGCGCTGTTGTAACTATGAATAAGACTAAGGCTGTTTACATGAAAAAGAGAAAAACCAGCATTCTTTGCTACGCTGTTGTGACTATGGACAAGACTACGGCTGTTTACATGAAAAATGGAAAAACCAGCACTTTTTGCTACGCTGTTGTAACTATGGATAAGACTAAGGCTGTTTACATGAAAAAGAGAAAAACCAGCATTCTTTGCTACGCTGTTGTAACTATGGGTAAGACTACGGCTGTTAAAATAAAAAAGAGAAAAACCAGCATTCTTTGCTACGTTGTTGTAACTATAGATGAGACTACGGCTGTTTACATGAAAAAGAGAAAACACCAGCATTCTTTGCTACGCTGTTGTAATTATGGATAAGACTAAGGCTGATTACATGAAAAAGAGATATACCAGCATTCTTTGCTACGCTGTTGTAACTATGGATAAGACTACGGCTGTTTACATGAAAAAACAAAACAGAAAAAACCAGCATTCTTTGCTGCTCTGTTGTAACTATGGATAAGACTACGGCTGTTTACATAAAAAAGAGAAAAACCAGCATTCTTTGCTGCTCTGTTGTAACTATGAATAAGACCACGGCTGTTTACATGAAAAAGAGGAAAACCAGCATTCTTTGCTGCTCTGTTGTAACTATGGATACGACTACGGCTGTTTACATGAAAAAGAGAAAAACCAGCATTCTTTGCTGCTCTGTTGTAACTATGGATAAGACTACGGCTGTTTACATGAAAAAGAGAAAAACCAGCATTCTTTGCTGCTCTGTTATAACTATGGATAAGACTAAGGCTGTTTACATGAAAAAGAGAAAAAACAGCATTCTTTGCTGTGCTGTTGTAACTATGGATAAGACTACAGTTGCTTACATGAAAAAGAGAAAAACTAGCATTCTTTGCTACGCTGTTGTAACTATGGATAAGACTACGGCTGTTTACATAAAAAAAGAGAAAAACCAGCATTCTTTGCTGCTCTGTTGTAACTATGGATAAGACTACGGCTGTTTACATGAAAAAGAGAAAAAACAGCATTCTTTGCTGTGCTGTTGTAACTATGGATAAGACCACGGCTGTTTACATGAAAAAGAGAAAAACCAGCATTCTTTGCTGCTCTGTTATAACTATGGATAAGACTACGGCTGTTTACATAAAAAAGAGAAAAACCAGCATTCTTTGCTGCTCTGTTGTAACTATGGATAAGACTACGGCTGTTTACATGAAAAAGAGAAAAAACAGCATTCTTTGCTGCTCTGTTGTAACTATGGATAAGACTACGGCTGTTTACATGAAAAAGAAAAAACCCAGCATTCTTTGCTGCTCTGTTATAACTATGGATAAGACTAAGGCTGTTTACATAAAAAAGAGAAAAACCAGTATTCTTTGCTGCGCTGTTGTAACTATCTATGTTGAAATATTTACAATTACTTAGGTTATAGTCATCATGTGCATCATTTAACATGATATGTAATAAGAAAAGAAAGATGAAGCTATCATAGGAAATCTATTGTTGGCACTTTGAGTATATTTTCATGATAACTTTTAAGTAAGATGATGGTGGAAATATAGTGTATTTATATATATTCTGATATGAAATAAAACGTCCTAGAGCTTGTAGAATTCAGAAACGTTTAGTATGGCGGCCATCGTTGACTTCAAAATGGCCGCCATAAAGAATTTGGTTTCGTGGAAAATAGTTTTTGAACAACAAATTTTAAAATGACCGTCATATTCAGTATATTTTTTTGATGATTATATCTTCACAATAATAATTAAGTAAGATAATGGAGGAAAAAAGTGTATGTATATATCATATGATATAGAATAAAACGTCCTGGTGCTTGTATCGTTCAGACAATTTTTCTATGGAAACCATCTTTGATTTAAAAATGACCGCTAAAAAGATTTTGGTTTAGTGGAAATTAGTTTTTGAACAACAAATATCAAAATGGCCGCTATATTGAGTATATTTTCATGATAATCATATTTTCACAATAAATTTTAAAAGATTAGCGGTAAAAAAATCAGTGGTTAAGCTCTCCATCTTATATCAAAATGACAAAAGAAGACTTCAAAAGAAACAAAATGGTGGAGAAAGCATTCAAAAATCTTACTCCGTCAAGGAGATATTCAAATTTAAACTCGGTCTTATCTGTATATAAATGACTGGTGTAGTAAGTCTACTATAGAAAGTTGGCGTCTTCATCCTCACACTCTTAACAATTGTTAAATTTATCAATCACCTTTGGCATATCTCTATCAAACTTTGGGCAACCTATACAATTGTTATCAAGAAGTTCGGGCCATTTTTAACCAAACATGAAATTTTGGAAACGTATTTTTGCAATCTTCTATACCAATTTCATGTATGGTATCCAGACCTGTTTACAGCTTGTAACCAAAATGTTGAACAATTCGATATAGAAGCATCTTCTAGCTGTCTGCAACCAGACTAATATGTGTATAACCACCACCCTGCAAGCAGACTAATATATGTATAACCACCACCCCCTTCAGCCCTTATCGTTAAACATCTTTACTTTATAATGCAAAACGTACATTGGATATGATAATCCATAGGATATTTAAACAGAGGTTCTTAAATGTATTGTAGGTGTCCACTCCACTTCATATAAGTGGTTTTGGCACCGAAATAAGTTTTATCTTAGAATAACTTATATGCACATAAAAAACTGGAGCTGACAATGTACACAATTTCAAAGCTTAACCAGAACCAAACAGTTGTGTGTGTCCGATGCTTTTTAATAATCTGATTGATTTGCAAAATTTGTATTAACTGTCATGTCATTACATATCATGAAATATTTGTTCCATATTTATTCATAAGCCACACCCACCATGCAGATCAATAAAAATATTAACAACATTAGCATTTGCACAATAATGAACAACATCATCAAAACAAGTATGATGCAAAAACGATTGCTCATTTATCCTCTTTCAAGAACTTGTCAGCAAGCCCCACCTACTCATTAGCATTCATGACATCACTACCACAACAGTGGAACATACGTACAGATTTCACTTTATCAGAGATACGCTCATTTATCACTTTTTCAAAATTTTTACCACAAACATTAGGTCACATCTGCAGACCGTGACCTATCTATGTACCACACATAATGTGAATCCAGTCCACAGTTTTTGAGATATCGCGTTTACTTGTGCTTTTTGTTTACAAAATCATATTAAGCCCAGCCCCAAATCATATCAAGCCCCACCCACTATTGATGAAATTCAACGTTTTGATACCATGAAAACAGACACACCAGCTAACATCATTATTACACCAAATATTAAACAAAACAGACATGCAGTTGTTAAAAAAAAAATGAACATTTCAAGATTTTTATTTTAAGGCCCGCCTACGCATTAATATGCATGACACCAACATCAAAAACAATAAGGCACATCTACATACCATGGGCTATCTGTGTACCCAATATGACATGAATCCAGTTTACCGTTCTTGAGATACCGTGTTTACAAGCTCTTTTCAGCAAAATCATATTAAGCCCCGTTCACTATGCATATTAATGAAATTCAACGTTTTTTACGTCACAAAAATGTACATATTACTAACATCATAATTAAAACAAATGTGGAACAAAACAGACATGTGGTTGTTAAAATATTAACATTTGAAGAATTTTACATTACTGCCCGCCTACTCATTAATATGCATGACATCTCCATCAAAAACAATAGGGCACATCTACGGACCATGGGCGATATGTGTACCACATATGACATGGATCTAGTGTATTGTTCTTGAGATATCGCGTTTACGAGCTGGCCGTCACAAACATACACACACACACACACCAACACACACACACATACATATACACACACACGTTATGATGACCGCATAGGTTCCTGATGCTATCGCATCGGAACCAAAAACTTATCCCCAGTTATCACATTGAAGAATAGTTTATTTTACAATAAATAATTTATAGAATGGTATACTTAATGGTGTTTATTTTGTTTATGGAAAATATTGCAATACAAAATTTTTTGGACAAATTATGTATAATTAAAGGTGCGGTGTCGGCACAAGGACATTTAGTTCTAATTTTTTGATTGGACGCCTCTTTTGGTCATATTTTGCACTATAAAGAATTTATGATATAGTATACAGCAACCATTTCAAATATGGGGCCAAATGGCGATGGGTTTTGGATTTGCTTTTGTGCCAAGCGTAACGAGTTAGAATCTCGTCAAGATTAAAGTTTTTAATTTGTATTTTCCTCTCATTTGAATTAAAACATGGAGCTATAACTGAGTTAATTGCAGTTGATATCCTCATGATGAAACTTAACGACAAATGTGTACAGCTCCGTGCCATGTTGTTACCACACTGTAACGTAATCTTCATATACACAATTTGTATAATATTCGCTTCTCTGAATCTCTCTGAACGATTGTAATACGTTGATGACGTGTGTAAGTACATGCCACTTACTGATGTCATTGCGATTTGTTTTGAGACGACACCGCCTCTCTAAGTAAATTATAAACAGTTTCTTTACAAACCCATCAAAATGCTTTTTCCTCAATATATGAGCTTTTTGGAATGTGACTTTCACTTTTAACTTCAAAGGAAGTGTCAGCTTTTTTATAACAAATGCATTTGCACGTTTCAAGCAATCAATCATTCAAAAAAACTTGTTGCAGCTCTTACTTATTTTTGTTAAAACTCGTAGTTATACACCACTTCAAGTCCTATTTGATCTCTTACAGGTATCTACACATTCGAACAAATTGCATACTTCACCTAAGCTAACATATTCTCCTTTCCATAATTCCATTTTGTCAATGATCCCTAATTCTTTGTAATGAAAAAATCCGGTCCGGCCAGATATCATCTAAGATCCGGCCGGATACAAAAATTTGGATCCGGTGCATCTCTAGTTTTCTTTAAAGTCTTCTTTCATATAAAATTAACTTGCTTGACCGGAATTAATCAATCTTTAACGCCTTGCGTTGATCCAAATAGATAATACGTTAAGAAACAAGCCACTACTTAAGTACACGCCATGGAGGCTGAGAAACCTAATTAAACCAGGGAATTGCCAATTCCCTGATTAAACTATAGTTGACAGTCACAAGTTATATATGCATGTAGTTCCCTAAGAATTATTATGGTTCCATCAAAATTGTGTTCTTGTATATTGCGAAGTAGTTGCGTGTATGTTAAAATTTCTGATTTTTTAAAATCAAGATCATAATTTCTTTTCCGAAACACGATCCTAAATTGCCCTGTATCTTGATCTGCAAATCGGTATCCTATTTTCGTGTCCACAAATTTCAAAAGCACGAACTGACGAAAAATGGTCAGCAACAACTTTTGGACCTATTTTTTTTTTCAGTCCGATATTTTCGAAATTTTCCAGTGGAAATTTTCGCTATCCTTAGCTACGCTTCTGCTATACACAGCTAGGATAAGAAACAAAATGTTTTTATGAACAACAGAAGAACGTTCGTGAAAATTTGGCATTCTCTGTCTGCCCGTCGTATAGCTATGATGCGGAACTTGTGCCTTTACATACAATAATATCATAAAGATGCACCTGACCATTCTGACTGTCTGAAAATCAATTACCTATTTTTTATCACCAATTCAAAAGCCCATGTGTCTGCAGAGGCATCCATGTCTAACACTCACACCTTATGCCCCCTCCCCCTCCTAATTCAACTAAGGCTACCGATAGGGGTCTATCCATGTCTAACACTCACGCCTTATGCCCCCCTCCCCCTCCTAATTCAACTAAGGCTACCAATAGGGGTCTTACTAATCATGTATGAGGAGAAGCTGGGGAAGAGGTTCTCTGTCTAGTCTTCCTGAGGTTCAATGAAAGTTTAAGGAGACATACAATCTGACATAATCCTTATTTATATGATAGAATTAAAAATAACAATTTTCTGACAAAGTTTCACCGTGACAACTCCCGAAGCAATCTAACACATTTTTTGTAATTATTAAAAATTGTAATGCTACTCTCTAATAGTAACATGGAAGCTACCATTTTGATTTCAAAACATGCAGACTATGATGTCATCATCCCAGCAGGATGTTGGAATGCTTTGTATTTCTTTATAATCTACCTGAAGTTTTCTAGCTTATGAAAAAGTGTTTTTCTTTTGTAAAGGTAAAGGAAATTTTTGTTTACACATGAAATGATCAAAACATGCTGTTAAAACTTTTGTGTCACATCATTTTAGAATAAAAACTTTAGTCACATTTATAAAGAAATACATTAAAATCCTTATGTCCTTATTGGGGAAATTATGTCATCATGCATAATATTTCAATACAGAATTGAACAAAATAGCAGCCCCCATGTGTCGAATTCAAACATGCGTAACTTGAGATAGGAATAAGATTTTGACTTGCTGTTTTTGGCAGATGGTTAAGATTTTTATCCTCTATCATATGAAATAATGATTGCATCAGACTTTATGTTTCCTTTAACTAAGACGCGCCTCCTATATCAGTATATCCACGCATACAAAACGCACTGAGCAGCCGAGTTTATAACGTACTTTATTTCTAATTTCCCGAACCTTCAGATGAGGGGGTCAGGATCCAACTGTCCCAAGTTGTGGCACTGCTCCCGATTATATGCATGATATCAATTTCAGAAATATACGTTTAATTCAAAACATTGACCTCACTACAGTGCAGTCACAAACTTCAAAATTAGTGAAAAAAAGTTTGCAACTCCTGATTCGGGACAAGCACTCGCAGAGGAGTGAGTGAAAAGGGAAGTTGCTATCTAAAATAGCATATAGGCCATAATCTGATAATCACGGGGGTGACAGTTACAGTGTATAGGAAAATCTTCAAATTTCAATAATGTTTTGTTCTTGTTATAAATGTAAACACTTTTACATCGCTGGTCATGAATCTCTTCAAAATTACAAGATTAATTTCTTAACAATCCATTCCCTGCAAAAAATACTCAAAATTTCTTTTAGAGTGCAAAATGAGGGAAAATTTAAGACACTTTTCGAAGACCCTCATAAGCCTTAAAAATGAAATTCCAGCCTGTCGTTTTTTACTACGAAAATCATAAGTTTTTTACGTAAGTTTTTACATAACTTCAAAACACAACATACAATTTGAAGATTTTCCCATGTAGCCTAACACATGACCCCATTTCAAATGTATGGCCTACTAGTGAATAATACATCTGACATGCGTGCAGTGGAAAGGCGTCCAAAAGTCATGAAAAGCGAGAACACAATTTCGGTCCCTCAATATCTTAAAGGACTCTTGGAACATGCACTGATTCATGGCCGACAATTCCATGCATGGGCGACCCTGCTGGAAAATATAATTTTAAAGATTGTGAAAAAGGAGTATGTTACTCACCAAAAATACGTAAGTGCTAATCCAGTTCGCTGATCTTTCTTCACAAGGCTACGAAAATTAAATCCGTGCATTCCCTGAAAAGACTGAAATTGAACGAAAACATTGTCCGTAAACTGACAACTAAAATCCGTTGCGCTTTAAAACCGTTAACATGTTTAATCAGTACATTTTGCTCGCGATCTGATCGGTTGATCCAAAATATTTATAGAAAAATGTGTCTGTAGAAAGATGTTTAAATGAGGTTGTCATCATTAATTTATTCCTCTGCTAACGAAGAACAGTGACGGACTGTCTTCCAATGGTAGCGCGACATTTTGACGTCACATAATATAACAAGTCTAAACACAGTTGTAGAATGATTAAAATCTTTCCACACTCTTGAAGTAATGTCGTTGGAAATAAAGTGAATCTGCCTGTCAAATTGAGCTTACGCTACAAGCTGTAAATTGCCAAACAAGTCCACACATACACACAGACATTAACACAATAAAAGTTACATTCTTCGCGAAGAACATGTCTGACTGTCGACAATTCAAGGTTAGTTGATCCCCGTTTCACCTCAATGTGCGTGGTTTTCTTCCGTCACTCAGCTCTGATTTCTTCCGACAAATCCCAAATCGTGAAGCAGACGCGTAGATCGTTCAAAGAGACTATTTGGGCGGAAATAGGTCGTCAAGATGATAGTATTTCAGTCAAGATTACGATAAATATGGTATTCATAGAAGACATCCATTTTATTTAAAGAAATAAAAAAAAAGATTAAAATTTGAAATATGATAATCCCAAATGAGACCAATACTCAACAGGTTGCGCATTTAAACATCTGTGGCGAGTTAGATCATGGGCATTCATATACTGAGATTATTACGACTCTGACGTGCCCGCTTTGGAGAAGTTGCAGTCCAGTGAAAACAAACAAGTAAAGACTTTGTAGTAAACTAATTAACATCTGTTAACATTCATTAAATAGGCTACGTGACCGATATAGACTGTGGGCCGAAGGTCTCTATTCTGCACTTGCGTAGTCCACCTCTTGGGGCAACACAAAAATTATATCAATCTCTGGGGAATAACTTGTTTATTGCTAAACTAACAAGATCACCCTTTAAAAAAGGCTGTCGTTGCATTTAATTTGTTGTACGGATAGTAATAAAGAAAGCAGTGACGTGTCTAAGGGGCTATTGAAGGCTTAGCCTCCCAATCGCCTCCCAAAATTCTGTGGAAGCCATAAATATAATTAACTGAAATATCAAATAAACTGTGTGTGGAATTTTTGCAATCGTATCGACTGAGCTATCGTTAATTTTGGACCAAATCTTGCAGTTTGCACCAAAATCCTCCCATTTTTGACCAAACATCATTCATTATGACCCCAAAATCTTCAAGATTGACCCCAAAATCTGCACTTTTGGACAAAAAGCTTCAGACTTTTAACAAAAATTTCAATTTTGAATAAATCATGAGAAATTTTGGGAAATTCTCCTTGAATTTACAGGATTTGTTCTACATTTTCAGGAAATGTTTCTTTATTTTCAGGAAATTTTCTTCAATTTCTGCATAATTTTCATGAATTTTAAGGAAATATCCGTCAATTTTCGGAAATTGCCTTCATTTTCCGAAAACTTTCCTGCATGTTCGTGAAATCTTCTTCAATTTCTGCGAAATTTTTCTTTAATTTCCATGACAATTCTTCTTTTTCCACGAAAGCACATGTTAATTTCAAGAAATTTTCAAAAAGTGTTGTCAAAATCGAACAAAATTTTAAAAAGAATTCAATTTTATGTTTATAATTTAACAATTTGTCATCAAATTAAAGCATGCATGCAACAGGGAAACCCTTCTCGGAGGCGCCTCTAACTCAGTACGCGCCTCTGTCAGTTTGTCCTCCCTAAATCTGGAGCTGGCCCTCTGTCAGTTCCCTTAAAACGAAAATCAAAGAAGATAACAAGGTGATGTAGTATTAATATCATAAAATAGAATTGATACAATAAATAAAGACGTCAAAAATAATATATTGGCCCCTGCTAAAAACAAGAAGACGACACATCTGCTTCCAGATGTTATGTAAAATCAATAACATTTTATGATCGCAATTGATAATGAAAACCTAACTTTAACAGTATCTTGAAGTTATAGGAATTTGCAGTTATTTGTCTTTTCATGATTTTTGTTCACTCTAATATGAAAGGCAATTTCATGCTATGGGTAGTCTGTGTATTAACTTTAATAATTGTGTTAACAAGTCTTGCTTGCTTCTCCTGAAAGTATTATTCATCCTCTTCACATACCTCTCTGTGTAAGAATGATGAGTTCCAGGAACAAATAACAAAACTTGTTTTCCTTTCAAATGTAACGGACTGACCTATATACCATTATGAAGTGTACAAGTTTGTGGAAACAAAATTGAGGAGAGAATACTTTTGAGTTTTGGCAAATACAGTCTAGTTGTATTATCGTATGGCAGTGTACTATAAAAGACTTAATGAACATAAAACAAATGTATATAATTTGTTAAAAAAGTGTGTTGTGCCTTGTGTGTAACATATGTTCAGACGGTTCAGATCTGAATGAGAAATTTCTGATATCGCTTTATTATTTGATATATATTAATTTACATTTGTTTGCTGAGAATAATTTTAATTAAAAAAAAAATATATATATATTTTACTGAAAATACGATATCAGAAATTTCTGATATCGCTTTAAATATTTCTTAGATATTGATTTATATTTGTTTACAACTGAACAGTGGTTTCCAATAATCCCTGTCCATGTTACTTTATTAATTGGAGCCATTCTAGCTAGTTTGATTTTAAGTATCAGTTACACATAAAAGACAAAGAACTTTCTGTTGATGTTTTTGTAAATGCTATATTTTTTATATGCTAGACTATCAATCAAAATTGGATGTTTCTGATATCGTATAAAAACATAAGAATTGGATCATTAAGGAATCCTTAACAGATTTATCTGATTTTTAAGCTCTGGGTCGAAAGTGAGGGAGTCTTTTGTTCAAATAACACAGGTACAATTTGTGATACTTGTGTTGTGGGGTGGGCTTGGGTGTGTGTGTGTGGTGTGTGTGTGTGTGTGTGAGGGTGAGGAGGGGGCTGGGGGTCCATCCGAGCGAACGAACCGCCTTTTGTTGAGAAAGTGCAAATCTAAAAATATAATAAGCACCGGAATTTCAAGGTGTGTTGCCCTTTTCTACGGAAAACATTTCTTCATCAGAAATAGTTTTGATTGATTTTATCATTAGTATCAAAGGTTTTTATTACCATCACATGGACAAAAAGTGTGTTCGAATATTCTTCTTTAAGCCAATCGAGCTGCAGCTATTACCGAATGACCCTTTCAACAGATCAAGGGGTTATTTGTGACAGAAAACATAACTAATAGAGGACCGTAACCAGGAGTTTCGTATAAAAGGGCAAAACAAATCTTGAAATTCTGGGTGTTTAATATTTGTTTAGATTTCAAAAGGGCGTTTTCTCAACAAAAAGGGCTTCAGGAATTTTAAAGGGGCTTCATTTTTTGTAGAAAAGGGCAACACATTTTAAAATTGCGGTGCTTATTTTATTTTTAGATTTGCACTTTCTCAACAAAAGGCGGTTCCTTCGCTCGGACAATCCCCCTCCCACATACACACACACACACACATCCAACCCCACCCCACCCCCTGCTATAATAAATTAATACAATTTGTTTGTTTTTTTGTTTTAAGATAATAATATATGTCCAAAGAATTTAATATTTCCTTCTTTTTTTTAAAGGTATTCCTGTAGTCGTGCAATTCTCGACTGGTTGTCATATACGTATGTGGCATTGACTTGTCCGCCTGTTTGGATCATGTAGTCTAAACATGAAACAGGGACCTATAAATGAATTGACATACCTACACAATGATGTGACTACCTTATCTGATCTTCAATTATTATTAATTTTTTTTCAAATTCAAATTACAGGCACTTAAATGGTTAAATCAATCGTTGGCCCCAGTTTAGAATTTACACACAATATATTCATTTCATAGGGATATTTTCATAGGGTTCAAAAACTCATTACTGCAGGCAGGGGTAATCAAAAGGAATGGGGACATCCCCCAGTAAGTATGTTAAAAAAAAGTCTATGATTCATTTAATCAAATGGAATAGTCTTTTGAAGCAAAAGTCATGAAAAGACAAAGAACTGCAAAAATGATGGCTTCCTACAACTTCAACATACTGTTTAAAGTCTTCAAAAATCCTGAATTTGTCTCATGTTACCAGCGCTTGCTTATTCCTTCATCAAAATGTTATTCACAATTTTTCTTTTACAACAATAACAGAGACTCAGGTTTTTATATTTAGCAAATTAAATGAGTACGACAAAGAACGTAGTATAGTTAATCTTCCCATTGACCGTAATGATATGCTTCCTTTCTATAGTTGAAGAGACTACATTGTGTTATTTAAAAAAAAAGAATTACCCCAAAACTGCATTTTATTTAGTGCCATCACTTTGTCCTGTGGCCTCAGTCACAAAATCAGTGAATTGGCAGCAGTCTTGGCATCTAAATGCTGCTTGAAAACTTGAGATAGTTTATAAAAAAATAACAAGGCATTTCAACATCCTGCTGGGGTGATGACGTCATTTTCTGCGTGCTTTGAATTTAAAATGGCGGCTCCCATAGTAGTAGCTTTCAATGATTTTAAAGTTTTAATCATTACAAAAAATGTGTTAGATTGCTTTGGAATGTATGAAACGAGGTCAGAAAATGTGTTAGTTTAATTCTATCATATGAAAGAAGGATTATCTGATTATGTCGGATTCTATGTCTCCTTTAAAGGTATATGGCCACGTAGAGAGTTTTTATTCAGATAAAGGAATATATACAATTATAGGCAGATAAGTCTTCAAATAGTTAAAATAGCATTTCAAGTCTTTCAAGTTTAAAAAAATTAAATTTGAGGAATTTTTCAGCACGTGCGAAATTTATGACGTATCGACAAGAACACAACTCAAAATCTGTATGTAATTCTTAATATTTCTCTCCTAAATTTCACACACCTGCACAGAGCTGCTAATTATGGGTCTTTCACACACCTGCACAGAGCTGCTAATTATGGGTCAAGGCTATATTAAAATTTAATTTCCTTTGCATTATAGCCAAATGCTTACTCTCACATAATTTTAGAAAAAGGATTGAATACAATAAGCACAAGCAATGGTTTCTTGTTGTGATATCACAAAGTATTGTGCAATTTATAGAAATTTGATAATAACGTTTTAAAATGCTATAAAATGGTCAGTTTTAACAATTTTGATGGGACTTTTTTGTTATTTCTGTGACGTTCACCTATCTATATTTCAATCCATTTCAGGTCATGTTGTGCATATCCTGATATACCTTTGAAGCGTAACTTTAGTTCTGAAGGATCACGGTGGTCAAACAAGTTCATCTTACATGAATAGTTAGAAAACCACTTCAATATCTTATTTTATTTCGGGGATATATTCAAGTTTAAAATGCTGTGTCAGTCGTGTAAAAACGACTGGTGTGGGTAATCTACTGTAGAAGGTTGTCACTGTAGAAGCCTCATCATCACGTTTTCCTTGATTGGTTCGTTTACCAAAGTTACACTCCGACAGAGGCTCAAATGCAAACATTTTGCAGTAATTTTTAACAACAAAAATGTATTTCAAGAATAAGTAGTTTCACGTTTTTATTAATTGCTTATTATTGCTTAATATTGATATTGGTTTTAAAACTTTCTTAGGAAGTAAACTATACGTATAAATTACTAGAATATATTTTCTACAGTCCTGGCATATCTAATGGTTAGTAAGCAGCACAATCTCAGGAGAATAAAGACTCACGAGGAATGTGAGGATGTGATGACTAGTCTGATGGCTAGTCTGACTGCAATCGTTTCTACACTAATGAGAAATAAAACTTGAATAAGATATTTAAGCAAAGAGCTTTTAAGTAGATTATTCACCATTGTGGTTCTTTACAAGACTCATCTTATCTTATCTTCTCCTCTTACATGTAATATTAACTTGTTTGACCACTGAACCAATCCATTTATAATATGAAATAGAGCAATGCAATACAAAATACGGTATGGTAAAAAAATAAGGAAACAATACACAGCTTTTTAGCCTTATTCCAACATCATATTCCAACATGTCCAATAACAGAATAAGGAGATACAACAAAGTTTTAAATCGTTAACTAAAAACGACTGGAATCTGATTAAGGCAGCTAGAAATGACATCACATACAGACGTTAAACCTTGCTATGCTATGCTACATAACATAGTTGTCATTGCTTCATTTAACTTATTTTAAATGATATTTTCTGCTTCTGAGAGCCAAGATGGAAGGATTGTAATACAACTAAAGCTAAGTATGATGAAAATTGTTCCAATTTCAACAAAGACCTGGACTCAACACACACAAATTATTCAGACTGTTTTAGGAATAACTGAATAGGAAGACTTCGTAATAAGCTTATTTCCTCGTAGGGCAACAATAACAGGACGATGTAGCTGCAAATAAAATCATGTTGCTATTACCTTTAACAAGAGCAACAGAAGGGTAAAGGTCCTGGCCCAAAAAGCAAAATAACTTGAAAAACTAGAAAGTCACCTTGTAATACAACAATGAATTCGCATGAAATATGTAAATTCTTGCCTGAGATTTAAACACGACGTAAAATGGCCTCACCTCACTCAGGGGCCACAGCCCCACTTAAAGGCCACGGTCCCTCTAAGAAGCCACAGTCTCATTTAGGGGTCATACCTCATCTTAGGGGCCAAAGTCTCACTTAGAGGGACACAATCTCACCTATGGGGCCACAGCCTCACTTATAAAGGGTCACAGTCCCACTTAGGGACCACAATCTTACTTAGGGGATGTAGTCTCACTTAAAGGGGGGGGGGGGTCAAAACATTGAAAACGAAACATTCCCAAATGAAAATAGGGGAGGGGGTGAACATGAATGTCCACCCTTTCTTTTGGAAGGGCGACCCGTTACATTATTACCATATAACGATAATAGTCTTCGTCGCCGCAGCTGCAAACTTTGCGGCTAGTAACTTTTAGAGGCTCCCTTAGCCTCTTCCGTTTACCAGGCCACTACAATGGTCAGATTTCTTAGGAAGATAAAAAGCAGAAAGAAAGTATAAAATGTTGCGTGTGTGTGTGGGGGTGGGTGTGTGGGTGTATATGTGTGTGTTTACTAAACATGGAAAAACAAGAAGTCTGTTGCCAGGTTTTCCGGTAATCCGCTCTTTATGCAGAGTTTAGTATGCATGTCGTTCTCATGCCTGTAACTTGGAATGTGGTCGGCGAAACCATCTCTCACAACTTTTATGGTCTCTGGGCAGACATCGCTAACAAAATTGTTTATCTAGATCCCGCTCAAAATCCAAAATGGCTTTCAAAATTCGATTTTACTGTTTGAGAAAAACAGAAAAAGTACAAATTAATGCATTCAATCATATGAATTACCCATGCCCATAGAGGGTTTGGGGTGCAAGGGTGCATTCCCCTATACCCATATTTATATATTTTGTATAGGGATGTGTTGTATTTCAGGTTTATTTTATTATTCCCCCCCTACTCCGCCCCACCCCCTCAACTGTTGAGGGACAAATCCTGTTTATGCCCATACCCACAACCTCCATCCAAATGTCTCTCTTGCTATTTGTTTTAGAACACGTCCCTAGTGGAACGAATTGTGTCGATCGACGTCCGAAATGCTTCCTACAAAGTGTTGTTAAAACTTCGGTAACATGTTGATATGTGAACAGCTGAACAAGACAACGCGTTGTCGAACGTCAAAAACCGTTATCCAACGTCGACAACAGTGTTTTGAAGTTAGAGGTCATCTTTAAATAATTATGATCAAATGGTGAAGGAAGTTTTCAACCTTTTTTGCTGTTTTCATTTCTTATTTTGCTACTTTCGAAGAAAGTAGAAATTAGTAAAACTTCCCAAACAACCTTTGCTAAGATTGCTTTCATTTGATATCATAAGTTTTAACCTATATAGGTATATTTTATGTTTGCTGTATTTAAGGTTTAATTATTTATCTATTTGTTTTAGTATAATGAATATATTTGTATTTTACTCTTTTATTAATTTTACTCAAATTTCACCATTTTCTGATCTGCTGATCAGCGCCAATAATTATTCATATAGATTTTGACGCTTTATAAATTTTAAACTATTTATCATTATTGTTATTTCTATTTTTGTACTTACTATTTTCTTCTTCTTCCAATTAAGCTTAAGTTATTGTTACCTATCTTATCGTTAATAGACTTGATATTTATTAAGTTCAAGTTGTTGTCTTATCTTTAATAGATTTAATACTTATTAAGCTCAAGTTGTTGGTTTCTCTTTAATAGATTTGATACTTATTAAGCTCAAGTTGTTGTTACCTGTCTTATCTTTAATAGATTTGATACTTTTAAGCTCAAGTTGTTGTTACCTGTCTTATCTTTAATAGATTTGATACTTAATTAGCTCAAGTTGTTGTCTTATCTTTAATAGATTTGATACTTATGAAGCTAGTTGTTGTCTTATCTTTATAGATTAGATACTTATTAAGCTCAAGTTGTTGTTACCTGTCTTATCTTTAATAGATTTGATACTTATTAAGCTCAATAGTTGTCTTATCTTTAATAGGTTTGATACTTATTAAGCTCAAGTCGTTGTTACTTGTCTTATCTTTAATAGATGTGCTACTTATTAAGCTCAAGTTGTTGTTACTTGTCTTATCTTTAATAGATTTGATACTTATTAAGCTCAATTGTTGTCTTATCTTTAATAGGTTTGATACTTATTAAGCTAAGTTTGTTACTTGTCTTATCTTTAATAGATTTGATACTTATAAAGCTCAAGTTGTTGTTGCCTGTCCTATCTTTAATATATTTGATACTTATGAAGCTCAAGTTGTTCTTACCTGTCTTATCTTTAATGGATTTGATACTTTTTAAGCTCAAGTTGTTGTTACCTGTCTTATCTTTAATAGATTTGATACTTATGAAGCTAGTTGTTGTCTTATCTTTAATAGATTTGATACTTATAAAGCTCAAGTTGTTGTTACCTGTCTTATTTTTAATATATTTGATACTTATTAAGCTCAATAGTTGTCTTATCTTTAATAGGTTTGATACTTATTAAGCTCAAGTTGTTGTTACTTGTCTTATCTTTAATAGATTTGATACTTATTAAGCTCAAGTTGTTGTTACTTGTCTTATCTTTAATAGATTTGATACTTATTAAGCTCAAGTTGTTGTTACCTGTCTTATTTTTAATAGATTTGATACTTATGAAGCTCAATAGTTGTCTTATCTTTAATAGATTTGATACTTATTAAGCTCAAGTCGTTGTTACTTGTCTTATCTTTAATAGATATGCTACTTATTAAGCTCAAGTCGTTGTTGCTTGTCTTATCTTTAATAGATATGCTATTTATTAAGCTCAAGTTGTTGTTGCCTGTCCTATCTTTAATAGATTTGATACTTATTAAGCTCAATAGTTGTCTTATCTTTAATAGGTTTGATACTTATTAAGCTCAAGTTGTTGTTGCCTGTCCTATCTTTAATAGATTTGATACTTATGAAGCTCAAGTTGTTGTTACCTGTCTTATCTTTAATAGATTCGATACTTATGTTGTTGTCTTATCTTTAAATAGATTTGATACTTATAAAGCTCAAGTTGTTGTTACCTGTCCTATCTTTAATAGATTTGATACTTATGAAGCTAGTTGCTGTCTTATCTTTAATAGATTTGATACTTATGAAGCTCAAGTTGTTGTTGCCTGTCTTATTTTTAATATATTTGATACTTATTAAGCTCAATAGTTGTCTTATCTTGAATAGGTTTAATACTTATTAAGCTCAAGTTGTTGTTACTTGTCTTATCTTTAATAGATTTGATACTTATTAAACTCAAGTTGTTGTTACTTGTCTTATCTTTAATAGATTTGATACTTATTAAGCTCAAGTTGTTGTTACTTGTCTTATCTTTAATAGATTTGATACTTATTAAGCTCAAGTTGTTGTTACTTGTCTTATCTTTAATAGATTTGATACTTATTAAGCTCAAGTTGTTGTTACTTGTCTTATCTTTAATAGATTTGATACTTATTAAGCTCAAGTTGTTGTTACTTGTCTTATCTTTAATAGATTTGATACTTATTAAGCTCAAGTTGTTGTTACTTGTCTTATCTTTAATATATTTGATACTTATGAAGCTCAATAGTTGTCTTATCTTGAATAGATTTGATACTTATTAAGCTCAAGTTGTTGTTACTTGTCTTATCTTTAATAGATTTGATACTTATTAAACTCAAGTTGTTGTTACTTGTCTTATCTTTAATAGATTTGATACTTATTAAGCTTAAGTTGTTGTTACTTGTCTTATCTTTAATAGATTTGATACTTATTAAGTAAAAGTCATTGCTACTTCTACAAGTACATATACTTTTAAACATATTATCAAAGACACGAGTTATTTTTCTTTTACGGTCCAAAAACCACATTGATCCCATATCCGTCTGTCCGTGTATACCTTAATCCTTTTGCAGTCTACCGGAAAATCCTTGTTCATGTTATTCCCAACATCATTCTTTATCATAAGGGATACATCTTTATGAATCTTTGTCTTCTACGGTTAATTCATAAAAAGCGATATCGAAAGTGTAATTATTACGCGAAGTTGCCCAGTCCATGGTCTAACAACCCACGCATGTATACGAAGGTCATAATCTTCATTTGTTATGTTTTCGATGGATATCATTCTGTAATCTTAAAAACATGAAAGACACATCTTTGATTATTAAGTCATGGACAAACAAAATAATTCCTGGAAGATTAAGCCGTCACTATGCAGATTTTATCATAAATGATAAAAAGAATGATATGGCAAAAACATTTCGGTGAATAAAGTGGACCAGTTCACAGAAGTTGTTTCATGAATGATATTGTAATTTGTAAGACTTTAAAAGGCAGTGCAGTAGCCAAGTTCACTCAACTGTGAAATAATTTCGGCTGCGGAGTTAACCTGCGATGAACTGGTGTCTCATCCAGGGGAGTCAAGTACTCTCATTCATATGGATGGATAAGTCTATAAGCCCTCGATTGTCTGATGGCGGATTTACCTAAGAATTTTCAACTGAACTTTGATGTATAGGCTAACAGCTGGTTTTAAGAAATCTAACAAACAGGAATAGATATCACAGTCTTTGCAAGTTATTACATTTTGATTGAAAGATACGCTTTTTAAGATATTATACATTTTTCATATGAAAATGTTGATTCTGGGCGAAGCGGAATACATAACAAAGTAAGAATCAGTGCAATGGATACATGTGAGACGCATGATAGCCACATGGCAAGTGTGGAAAGAATGGGGTGACAACTTATTTTCAGAAGGGAAATTGGTGGTCAAAATACATTGATCATGGTCTTTTTTACATTCTTGAATAATCCAGATGCGTGCCAAGCATCATTAATAAATGTTCTCAAAGGCAAGCTCCACGAAAGGATCTTTATGGGTCGCTAAGACCTCTTATTATATCAGCCAGGCTCTACGAGGAAAGAGTAATCTCAATAAGAGGGTGGTGGTCAAAGTGAATCAAGGTCAAATGATCAGGATATCGTAAAGATAAACACGTCATACAACGACAAGCCAATGACCTTCCTCTTATATTGATCGAACACCGAAACATATATGCATCACACCAATCAGTATGCTGTTTTCTCTCAATTTCTGAGAATTATGAATGACAATTTTCTCCTTTTTCTTCATGAAATGTATCACCCAGAAATAATCCGTTATTGAAATTCATATCGTGAGATAAGAAATTAATCTGACGGATAGGCCTAAATGCCACGGGCTGTTTGGGGATGGCTTTATAACGATTTACTTCACATGAAATACGAACTCCGCCCGAACAAAACACGTCTTGTCGCCGAACGTGATATTTTCAGTGATATTTTCCGGAAACCCCGTGTAGAAAATGACATTTTATCGTAAAAAAAATCTTGCGGTACATATGAAAACACAAAAAAGATTGAAGCGTCGACTAGTGTCACTCCAATTATCTTAATCAAATCATTGGAATATATATATTGAGACATCTTTCATTCCATTGCAAGTTGTGATTAATCGCGGCGCTTCTTCTGTATAGAGAATTGTCAATTCTAGTATACCATTTAGCATGTTATATAAGTCTCTATACAGATATATGCGTGATGCAAGACTGCCAAGTTACATTAAAAACTATTTGATTATAAAACATTTAAAAAAAATATAACTCGCCACAATCAGAGAATTTGCCATATTACATAATCTTAGCCATATAGGCCTCCCAAAATCATCTAGTTTGAAAACATTCTTTGATGACTGTTATAAGCAGATACATATGCAGGAATAACAACTTCCTGATATATGAATTCATTACATGAATATTTTGAGTTGTCTTCCCAATCGTGCATCAAACATATCTTGAAATTCTCAAAGTTTGTTCAGTTTAGAGAGCTATGTGACAGCTCAAACATAGTGCCACTTACGTAGCTATAGTTCTACTCAAGAGTCAAATGCATTGTTGCCGGCGGAGCGAATTCATATCCACAGCAGTATTGAACACCCGCCAGGATTTTCCTATTATAGGGAGGAATAAGGGAGGAAGGGAGGAGAGGGGGGGGAAGGGGAAGGGGAAGAGGGGGCTTTCCTGAAGTTAAAGACTTTTTTCTTTGTCATGTATGGAACTAAATGATGTATAGCCTTGGGACTGAAGGTCTCAAAATATCCCAATTTTACATGAATTTTAGGAAGGTACATATGTGAGGTAATGTAATAGGCGCAAAATATATAAATTTCTTTTAAAATTTTCAATTAAAAAAAGGTAAAAGATTATGATTTAGAAGTTAAGATTTTTGTACCTTGGCGGTCGGTGTATGTATGGGTATGTGTGTGGGTATGTGTGTGCGTGTGTGAGGGTGTAGGTGGGTGTGTGGTAAGCTAAAATCTTTACAAACAATTACAGCTTTCTCAAGTTGCACGTGATAACATGCATCTTTATTGAAATTCGTGATGTACGAAACTTTTTCCCCAAAAAATAAAATTAATTTTCTTCAAAATACATTAACAATTGAAAGAATTGGGGATGATGGCGCCAATCTTCCATAGTAGACTTAGTACATCAGTCATTAATGTTATATACAGATAAGACACAACTTTAAGCTTTAATATCTCCTTTACGGAATATGATTTTTAAATGTTTTCTCTATCAGTTTGTTTCTTTTAGTCCTCTTTTATAAAAAATAAGCTTGATCACTGAACTAATCCTTTCAAGTTACTTAATTCTCAACCAGTGATTTACGGGGAGACTCAATTTCCATCTTTATTTGAAGGGAGGTGATGAGCCCTCTGCATTTTTCCGACTGAAAATTTCAAATACATGTTATAAACTTAAAAAACTTGGAAATGCATTACAAGGTTGGACAGTTGGAACAGTCACATATTCTGCAACAATTTGATAAACAATTACAAATGCATTTCTTACTTTTAAATCAAACTTATTCAAATCATATAACATTTTATTTCAAGGGACTTTTGTTGTCTGAGAATAATAGCAATGATCACTTCAAATCGCTTCCTCATAGCATGCATAATCTAATAACTATGCCCGTCCCACTTCATTCAGGTGTCGACCATTGTCAGCTTGTTGAATTTAATTTTCTTTTTACCTCAATATAGATAGGGGAGGGTGGGGCGGGGTGTACTATGCAAGTTATATCCATAATCTGATAATATTACACTATTCTGTTACTCAGGTACTGTTTCAAAAGTTTTGTTCAACTTTTTTTGCTATAGTTTTTATCCTTAAAAATCATTTTTAGATTGGTTAAATTAATCATTATCTTGAATGGCGTATAACACCTAACCAGATAGTCACATTTTTCAAAGAAAAGTTTCTTTGCGCACAATGACGTCATTTGTATTCATAACATATTTGTTATTTATGTATGTTTTAAAATCCATGTCTGATTCTGCTCTTCTGGTCTCAACGTGAAGTCTTCTTTTCTTAACGTGTGTGATCTGTTTCACATAATCAATTTACAAACCGAATGAATCTAAAATCAAATTCATCGTCAACAAAGAAAATATTGAATTTTTTATTTTGAAATATTTACTCATCGCTGTCAAAACAGCGGAAACTATACGGCAAGAACGTTTAAAGTTACCAGTGGGTCCCTTAAGGCGATTTATGATTGGCAGTGACCAATCACAGCCAGACAACTCGATGATCTATTCAAGACATCTCAATTGATCGCCGCAATTTCATCTATTCGAGGTTGATGTTTGTCGGTATCATACAGGTCTCGGCACAAATATTATTCCACACAATGCTGAAATGTAAGTTTACGAATGCAGTGTATAGTTTTAGGATTTTTGCAAACTCTCATCTATTTATATACTTTGTAAATTATAAGTAATGAATCTCTTACCGATATATAAAGATTTATCGGTATACACTTCAATTTGATTTTACAGAACCATCATATAATGTACCTTTATAGACCCGTAGCTAGGGAGGGGGAGGGGTTCGATAAGTGCGTTCGCAACTTTGCAGCCCCACCGACCGCCAATTAATCTCATATACCTCCCTATATATCATGCCTGTAATTTACGTCAAATTGGGAAATTTTACTAAAAGAAGCGCACCCCAGTTCCCCCGCCCCACCTTCCGATGGAAACCTGGATCTTTGCCTGAATAATTAAATAAAATGCTATGGCATGTGTGTCTTTGCGTGTATGTGTATGGAGGGAGAGGGGAGGGGATGGCTTCTTTTTAAAAAGTGGGGACATGAGGCAAATTTTTAATATTATATACTGAAACGTGTGTGCGTGTGTGTGTGTGGGGGAGGGGGGGGGGCATGTCGCCTGGGAATTGCGGCTTTGTTTCGAGGATATGATATGAGGGCCCTTTACATGATTTGGTTTCAGTATGCATAAAACGCTCCAATGACAATTATCATGATTATTGGGAAACATAACCAATAAAAGAGGCTGACTATACTTCTTATTATTTATTTATTTAAACTAAATGGAGTGATAAATTCCACCATTGTGTCTGACAACTGTTGCGTCTAGGTCTACATCTATGATCAGTCTTTACGTTTGGGCCCTAATTTCCCACCGGCAGGGCAAAAGTCATGAACGTGTCAGGATCGTTAATTCGGGGGAAAAGTATTTGCATTTTGCATGGCACAAATGAAAAAAGAGTAAGGGCGGGGTAAAATAGTTTTAAAAAACGGGAAAGGATTACCAACATAATTTCGTCGAAGACATCATCAAAATGTACCAAGAATATCAAAACTAAATATTTGGTCTCGTTTAGAATGCAGATGACGTCATCATAAAACAATGACTTAACAAAATGAAATCAGAAATAAGTTTTTTTGGAAGGGGGTATTTACGACGCAGCGAAGCATCCAATCAAAGTAATTGTTATATAGTTGGATAGGTGGTACATCAAATTTACGAAAACCACCTTAACTGGAGTTATCATTTTCGGAGAAAAAAGATACGCCTTGTTTGTGACTTTATCAAAAAAATTTGACGTACTCTGAATTGAAAAAGATGATAAAACAGGTTCATAAATACAACATTCATAACGAAACAACAATTAATATAAACAAGAATTCAAGTTCACTGGATTAAAAAAATATATTAAAAAATTGAACCAAAAACTTCTTTAGCTAAAATTATTATTATTTTTTTGTTTTTGTATAAATAAGTCGTTATGAGAAGGCCTACCTTTTGTTTCAGTTATACAGTGTAAAGGGGGTGTGGCATAGGAAACAAATGATTGCCACTTTTCCAGATGACAACGCCATTTTATCCGAATCTTCGGGTGGACTATCAGTCATTGCTCTCAAAAAAAAAAAAAAACTTACAAAAAACAACCTTGACTGGGATTAAGTTATTGATGACCGTGATTTATATTTCCTTGTTAGCAATCCCCCGGTAATTCCGACATATGCATTTAGACCAGAGAGCTGTTACTTTGAATGTTTGACACAGTAACAGCTTCCTGTATGGAAATATACGAAAGTATAACTACATGGACCCTCCAGATATTGGTATGACAAGGGAGGGGGAGGGGAGGGGTGGCTCTGGCCTCTAGCACACTTTATCCCAATTACGGTGCTGTCGCCGTGCATGTTGTAAAAACTGGAACAGTATTTGAACAGGGAGTTCAATAAGTAACAAATGTGAAAGACACGGGAAAATTGAAGATTGATCAAATAAAAAAAAAGATCAATTAAAAAAAAAATCTTTCAAAAGTTATGAATTACCTTTCAAAGTAAAACGATTTAAGAATGGTGTACTTACCATCTTTTGAATAGCTTCTCCCTCACCATGTAGACTCCTGTACAATTTTAATAACAGATGATATTTTGTCAGTTTATTCGGTAATCCTTTTTAATCGTAGATTAAACTTATCCATGGTATAAATGCTGAATTTAACTGGCAGTGTTCCATGCACGGAGAATAATCAGATATTAAATTCATTTTGACTGTTTGACAGTCAAGAAACTTCACATGGAGATGACTGGTTCAGTGCGGTAGAAAACGACACAGCAGGAAAGGCCAAAGGTTACGTCATGAAAAACAAAAGTGAACCAAAGAACACATAATGTTTACTTTCATGAAATGATTCAAGGAGAACCCATCCCGCCACAATCGTGTTCCACGACTGAAATTCATTTCTAGATTTCCGGACTTTTAATCAATTCCTTACGTCTATTTTCCTGTTCTTCTATTACCCGTGCAACCAAAGGCTCCAGTTTGTATCCTCATAATCTTTACAGGAAACTTACTGTGAGGTTTGTGGAAAGTAGTTTTCAGTTTATGGTTTTATCAAAGAGCTTTCACACTGTGTGGAAGCTTTGGTTTGATACAGGAAATTCTACTGATTCTTTAAGCATTTATTTTCACGAACAATTCGTCTGGAAGCAAGACATTTTACAGTACAAACATTAACGGATTAGGGTCAATCAAGTCCTTTGTACACAAGTTGACAATCAGATCAAAAAGAGTTGAACAATCTCTTGTCAGTTGAAATAATTACATAAATTTCAAATAAAATACTTTAAAAAATAAATAAAATAAATAGAAAGTGGATCTGTGAATTACTTTATGTGGATTAGAATTATGGGACCACTTAAACATATCAAATAGTTGCGAAAGACTTTTTTGCAGCAGAATATGATTTGTTGTTATTATAATTGGGATATGCGGATTTTTTTTCTTAATATCTCACTGTAAATTAAACAACTTCTTTATTTTTAATGTTTCAAATTTAGCGCGGTGAAAACTAATGAATATGCATTTATTATGTTTTGTGTTCGAAAATACCCCCCCCCCTCACACCCCTACCCTCCAATTTCAGTAAAAATCCCAATGACATAGCATTATTACAAGTTAAAATGGCGGCCGTCATGGCGCATAATGAATACGAAGCTCCAAGATTTGGTGTATTACATCAAAAGTCCAGGACTCTCCCTGACTGCTCGGGAAAGAATTAATTACCTAATTAATTAAAAGGGAGGTTTGCTCTTTCAAGGTACCATCAAATATGTTTAGTTGTTTAAATTAACGGAATAAGATATAAACATCAATTTTCATTAAATTGTTTCTTTAATAGTCCTCTATCATATAAATGAAATTCACAGGAATATTCCTTTAAATGTATATGTACGGGTATATAGCAACATTAGCTGACTTGATTTTATGTCTATTGAAACACACGAAGAAAGCAAAATATTTCATCAAATTCGGTTGAAAAATTTCCATTTTACAGATTTTTTAAGACTTTTATTCATAAATGCAAATTTTTGTGTTACTTTTGTAATGTATGTGCGGGACATAGTCTCTAATTTCTTATGTAGAACTGTTATTTCTCTTTAAAAAGAACAGATTTGATAAAACTAATGAATCTCAAATTGGATTTGATGACAAAACATACCCTGTAGCAAATGGTGAGACCAATCTTAATTAAAATAACCACACAATAATGACTTCATCCATTGCTAATATGATACCAACCAACTCAAACTGGTTTTCAGAATAAAGAAAATAAAGAGGTAATTTAGACATGTTTAAGGTCTAAATTTAAGAGAAAAAACTCAAAAATCAAATGCAAGAAATAAAGAAAATCAAAAGCATATAAAGGGGGAGGGGTCCGGAATGGGGGTTCCTAACCCACATTTTCATAAATAATTTTATCAGGATTCCTAAAGTTTCACTCCCATCCACAAGCTTTTTTAAGGCTGATATAATACATGATGAAAGAGAACTAAAAACAATGTCTTAAATAAGAAAATAATTAACATCCTATAAATTTTCGACAGAAATAAGAAAATAAATTAATGTTGAAAGAGTCAAGTACAGTTCGGGGTCCTTTTTGGACCAGAATATTATAGATTTGGGATCTTTTGTGATGTTTTCCAAAAAGTACTATCTAATATCTTTTTCATTTTTATTTTTAAGGCTAAAATGAAAAAGTGTTGTACACCCTCACCAAATCACTCAAATTTTGGTGTTTATGGTAAAATAGTTCCCCATGAAACTTTTACTGAAACAAATCTCGTCAAGTTTGGATATGCATAGTCAAGTCTTATCCTTTTTCTACCATTTCTGAAATTTTCAACTTCTCAGCTTCCTATCACTCTCGAAAATATTTTTATTAGCTTTTTCTCTGGGGTTCTCATTTTTGGATGACAGAGTGATGCCTTATTAAATCCAGGTATTACTACGCCAGCATAACATGAGACCCCCCCCCCCCTCTCCATTCTCGTCAGAGAAAAGGCTAACAAATATAATTTCGATAGTATCATGAAACAGAAAGCTGAGAAGTTGAAATTTTTAGGAATGGTAGAGAAAGGATAGGTCTTGACTATGCATATCCAAACTTGACGAGATTTGTTTCAGTAAAAGTTTCATGGGGAACTATTTTACCATAAACCCATACCAAAATTTGAGTGATTTAGTGATAAATGGGTGTATAACACCTCATCACTTCACTTCACCTTAATCAAAAAAAGAGCCAAAACCTCTGGTGACTGGTGACCCCCTATTAAAAGTACCCTCATCCGAGAGATATTAGATGGTACTTTTTGGAAAACATCACAAAAGATCTAAAATCTATAACATTCTGGTACAAAAAGGACCCCAAATCTAACTTTTTCATTATAGGCTTCAATGGGGCAAATAATTAGTTTTGTGCTACCTAGAGGATCACCTGATACGTATCAGCTTATGGCGATCATGTGACACAATAACCAGGTTCGTCGAAAATGTTCTACTTTAAGTTTATGAGAGAAACAACGATTAACTGACAGACACTTAAGCACCAAAGTATCAACTAACTGCCACCCAAGCAAAGTTTGGCAGTAGGACCTTGAACTATTTCCTCAAGTTTTTAATTTGGTGTTTTTTTTTACGGAAATTTCATGCAAATTTGTTCATCATGATTCATGATCTGATTATTTTGGCAGAGCAGCTAGCCTATCCATAAAAATCCCAACGTTAGTAGGCTATAGTGGTAAATAGATTTATAGAGTTCAATGAAGTAAGTTTACTATGCGTTTCTTAGATAATTATTTTCATTCATTTTTTAAATTTTTGAGTTGGACTAAAATTTCATTTTTAATTTCAACACAAAATTTAACAAGGACATTTTCAGTTTGGCATAGGGCCTAACAGTCATTCGTCATATACCCTGTTCCAGGTCTTTTGCTTCCCACTGATCTTTTTTTTTCTTGTTGGCTGACGTTCACTGATTGCTGTCGTTTCTGTTTTACGGCCTGATGTACACAAAACAAATGTGCCAGTGATGTGTACATGGGTTGTGACAATAACTAAGTTAGGCCTACAAATATTTAAACAAAATCATCAAAAAATCTTTAAATTTTTAGTTATTTTAATAACGGAATAAAGTTGTATTACAAGAAACACATTTTGCCAAAGTTGTACTGTTAGTGTTATAACTAGGATTTTACCGCCTGTCCCTGTCCATAATTGGAAATCAGCGTTCCAGGGTAAATCTTCATTTCTGATGGTATTATGTTGAATCTACATTCTAAAATTATGACAATTATATGTGATGGGCTAGGCCTAGTCATGGAATCATTTACCATCGTTTGGTCATAATTTCTTTCACCTTTACCCATTTCTGTTACTTTAGTAGACATGATCACTCTCAGCTCTCCTACACTCAGTACTGAGTACAGTGGTCACAAAAGAACATGAAAATTAACACAGATTCCCTCAACTTTTATGTAACCACACAAACATAAAGCTGAACAATATGGAATGACAACTAGTGGCATCCCCCAGGGTAGCGTTTTAGGACCAGTTCTCTTTGTCATTTATATAAATGACCAGCCACTCAACATGGGATCCATTGTTCTCCTATTTGCAGATGACACCAAAATATTCAGGCCTATTCATACTAATTCTGGACTATCAATTACTACAGGATGATCCCTACTCACTTCTAAATTGGTCTGATCTTTGGCTGTGAGATTCCACCCTAAGAAGTGCCAGGTTCTTTCTAACAACTCAAGTTACCTGTTTCCCTACCACACTGTCACATGGTGGATGATAGTAGTAATTCAATTAAGTTCTTATCTCATGTTTGTGATGCTAAAGATCTACAGTAGGTGTATTGGTTGACTCTCAGTCCTCCTTTGATGGTCACCTCCATTCCAAAGTCAAGAAAGCCAACAGCATTCTCAGCCTAATCCGATGCACATTCATTTATATTGATGAAGATAATCTGATCATCCTTTTTAAATCACTTGTGAGATCACACCTTGAGTTTGCTAATACTATCTGGCATCCTTTAAAAAAAAAGCACTTAGTTGCAATAGAGAATGTTCAGCGACGTGCAACTAAGTTAGCTCCTGTATTAAAGAATCTTTCCTACTAAGATTGTTTGCAGAGACTCAAGCTACCTACTCAGACTACAGACTTAGGGGTGACAGGATTGAAGTCTTTAAGATATTAGATGGTTACTATGATCCTAATGTCCTCCATTCTCAATCTCCAAACTTCTGTCACTGCTACACGCGGCCATCAACTCCAGCTCTCTCTGCCTAGAGCCAACACAGAATTGCGTCGCAACTTCTTTAGCCATCGGGTAGTTAGCAATTGGAACTCCTTAAGCAACACTGTCGTTACAGCACCAAGCATCAATAGCTTTAAAAACCGTCTGGACAATTACTGGAGCTCAGCCTTTAAGGTTTGACCATGAAACTGCCCTATATTAATTAGTTCAACACCAATACAGAGCTGAAACTTGAGGTTTTGGAACCTGTATCCAGTATTATCCTAAGGTATCCTAAGGTAACTTATTTCAACTTATGTTTTGGTAAATTTCCCGAATTCTCTGTAAGAAAAGGTAAAACATAGTAAATTCTCTGGAAGAAATTCAGTGTCTTGTGTACAGGATGATAGCGTTGCAACTATTGTGATGTTTCAATCGCGCGTGTACAACTTGAAAAAGGAGGGGCCAAAATTGGGGGCAGATACAACAAAAATCACACTGCCTGTTTGTTTAAAAACACAACTGCCTTCTTGCCCACTATCAAAATTCGTTCGAATTTGACTACCTTAATGCCCTTGATTTTTGTTAATATTAATACATACAAATTGTATGCATCATACGTACATCAGTAACACGCGCATAGGATGCACAATGATGTGATCATGTTCTCCAGGCTGCACAGAGGATGCAGATATGCACTCAAAATATGTAAATAATTTCTTTACATAAGCGTCTTATTATTATCTTATTATTAGTTGGAAAAAATGCCTACGTGCGTGCTACATTTTCGTCAAGACGCTCCCAGAAAATGTTTTTTTTTTGGAACGAAAAATGGTATCCTTTTACGATAGTAATTGAGGTTAATTACGATATTCACAATGTGTAAACAAATTCAAGTTTCCGTGTGTTGATTTTCAGGTTAAAATATGGAAGTCTTCATATCGAAAATCAATTTGTCCAAATTTTCTGGGCAACTTTTTTTGAAAACACATTGAAGCCCATTGACTTTGCTTAAGTGTATACATTCTTTATGTATGTCACCTCACCTAGTCTCTTCAGGCCTCCTGGCCCATAAGGCTGCAGTGCACTCTCTCCACTGGACTTTGTTATTTGCAACTTGTCTGGTTTCTGTCCACTAGCTCCATCCCATTACTTTCCTCTCCTTCTCAACTGTCCTTCTCCAGGTCGTTCTAGGACTACAAACTTTTCTTCTCCCCTCTGGTTTCCACTTCATAGCTGTCACACAGTGCTTAATAGTGCTCATGTGCATCACATGACCAATCCACCTCCACCTTCTTCTTTTTACTTCAGTGCTGATTTTGTAATGTTTAGTGATTTTCAGTATTTCATCGTTAGATATTACATATGGCCATCTGATCTTCAAAATTCTCCTGTAGCATTTGAAGATAAATGTATCCAGCTTTTCATTATCTGCTACATTAACTCTCCATGTCTCGCAACCATACAAGAGTACAGATGTAACAAGGGAGTTAAACAGTCGTATTTTTGTATATATTGAGAATGTGCTTGAGATCCATATCCTATTTAACTTCAAAAATGCTACTCTTGCTTTAGAGAATCTGTTTTGGATATCTTTCTCGCCACCACCTTGTAACCTTACTGTTGCACCAAGGTATCTGAACTTGTTTACTTCAAGGGTTGACATGAACTTCCATCTAATTCCATTCCTGTTATCATCAGTTGTTTTCCTAATCACCCAGTCTACCACCATCAAAAAAGGAACCCTGACATTACATCATCTTGCTTTACACCACTTTTGACTTTAAACCATTCAGATTCCACACCACCATCTATAACTGCACATTCACTGTCTTCATATAACGCTTTAACCAAACATATTATCATTTGTGGAATACCATAGACTGCCATTATTTTCCAGAGGCTTTCTCTGTGCACTGAGTCAAACGCCTTCTCGAAGTCAACAAAGGCGATATATGTGGTTGACTGCCATTCAGCCATCTGTTTTAGAATGTTGTGCAGGATGAAAATTTGCTCGGTGGTACTCCTTCCTCTTCTAAATCCAGCCTGTTCATCTTTCATCTCACTGTCAACACCGTTTCTAATTGTGTTGATTAAAACTCTTCAAAATACAGTACTTTGCTTGGTATAGGTGTTAAGGTTATTCCTCACCACTTATCGCATACAGTAGTATTGCCTTTCTTAGGTAATTTTGTTATCAGTCCTTGCTTCCATGATTTTGGTATAACTTCCTTTTCTTTTCCCATACAATTCTGAACAGCTCTTCAAGCCATAATACTGATTTGCATATATCAGCTTTTAACAACTTTGTAGTTATATTATACTTGCCTTCTATCCTTTTATGTATGTAATTATTCATATTCTAAATCAGAGATTCAGAGCAAAGCTTGGAGTTGTAGTATGAAGATTTGTACTACATTTCTGTATGCTGACATTGTGTGATTGCTGGTGTGTACTGATCTGCGGTCTCACGAAGGTTATGGTTTTTTCTGTGCACTCCATTAGAGAGCAACGACAACATTTTTTGCTGGATCTTTAGATTCAATTTTACACAGTTTTCCTGAGAATATTCTTCACCAAAATATTAAAAATCTTTTATCACTAGGTTCACAACAGATGTACTGCCTATCCACAAAATCCTGCCATTTAAAACTTACTTGGAAACGGTACAATTGATCTATTTTCTGTGAGTCTGTAGGGACTAACCTTATAGTCCACCTGTTTGGATGACGTGGTGTGGCCCAGTAACCTGCTGTCACCCTGGGGGTCCTGTAGAGGAAAACAAAGGATCCTATAAATACAAGCATAACTAAGTAAATAGGTGGAGTGTGTAGTATAAAACACGCTAAAATAAAATGAAGATGTAATGGTAAATAAAAACAAGGGGGCATGTTGGTATACCTAAGCTAAGTGTAACCTAGTTGGATCTGCCTGCACTAGGGGTAGCTGGTTGCTAGGATATACCAACATGACCACAACAACAATCCAAGTAAATTAGGAACATTCCAAGTAAAGTTATGTTATACTATGCCATGTTATGCTATGCTAATGTATGTTATGCTATGCTATGCTATATGTTGCTGGCAGGTTGATTGACGTAATAAGAGAATGAGCAAACAAAACTACTCGAGTAGTTGGCAGGGCAGGTGATGCTCATGTTCTGGGCAGAAGATACTCAGTGAATAATTGGTACATAACTAATATGCATTGGCTTTACTGTAGGCACAAATGTCATGGCCAAAGCATGGGACCTGATGAATGCAATAAGTAATTTATACCAAGCAGATGAGTTAGTTTTGGAACACAATGCATTAACACTGTAGATAATGTATAGTACATATGATTAATGTACATACAGTATATAGGCCTAATATACTGTAACTTACAAGGTACTGTAATAGAATCACAAGGCAAAAGTGCATGGTATAATAAAGGCATGATAACTATAAGTAAACATAATAGAGGCACTCAAAGAAAGCAATGGTACTTAAATAATCGAGCTGGTAGGTAAGATAAAAGTACTAAGAGAAAGTAAAACAACTTAGCTGGCAAACTGGTTAGCTCCAAGACAAGACATGTTCTCCCTATTCTGCTGCAGGCAGAAATGAGAGAATATGCACATGTACATGTAGCCAGGACAAACTGAATAAACAGCAAAGACCTAAGAACCAATCAAAACATTCCACAACACACAAAACTAAACTGAACCTGGAACACAAAGGGAATGTATAACAATAGCTACACACAACCTGAGACAATTCAACTTAACTCAACTTTGGAAGTACCAAACTGCTCCAAGTCTTCTGTTCGCTATTCAGCCATTACTTTTAGAGCATAACTAAATTTTCTTGATTATTTATGAAGTCAAGGTTCAATAGAAATTGTTTACTTGTTACTTGAATCTATATAAATGTGCATGAGGTGTTAGCCAATCAGCTGTACGACAACCATAGAAGTAATATGATGTCAGCATAAACAATACGAGTGACAGAAACTTTGAAGGTCCAAACTGGGAAAAACTTTTTGGCAAAACAAACATAAAGGGTCTTCTAATTTTGTATTTTTGAGCGCTGAAACAACTTCAAAGAACTACGTATAAGAATAAAGCAAGAAAGGTACATAATATGGTAAGATAGCAAGCTTGGAGCGAATTTTGCCTCATGGACCATGATCCTAAGTTTAGTAGCCTGATGTTCAACAACCTTCACCTTTATGTATGGAAAGTGTAATAACCCACTGTACATGCCACCAGTGTGTCAAAAAGTGTATTGTGGGATATGACTAATAGCTAGGCTAGGCCTAAGTCGGGTTCAGAAACTTGGAAAGCCTAACCGATAGGCTAGGGCCTACTTTCAGTGTAAATGTAGGTTTACTTTAGAAAAATACAGCCTGACTCACGAACTCTCGAGATAAATGGTGTAGGCCTATTACTTATACTGTAAGTTATTGGCAACAATATGGTAGCCTTCTTGGAGGGGTAAGTTGCAAAAATTAACATCCTTACTTCTTTGCTCAATCTTAAATGGGATAACCCCACATCCCAACTCTTTCTCCATAAACTCATTTCACTCCCCTCTGCAGGAAAAGTATTCCTTTCTTCTGGATATCCAGCCATGTTGGCATCCCTGGCAATGACAGGGCTGATGCAGATACTAAGCTTGCCCTTAACCTTCCCTACCTCCTTTCCCAAAACCCTTTCTGACTTAAAACCGCTTATCGCTTCCCTTGTTCATGACCACTGGCAAACCTCATGGGACTCCCAAATTGATAACAAACTCTGCATCATCCAGCCCACCATTCCGATCAAACCCACCATCCACAACCTCTCCCGTGTTAACAACGCTCACATTACTGCCTTAGAATAGGTCACACCCACCTCACTCACTCTCACCTGCTTATCGGCTCCCTCACCCCTCTGCAACAATTGCCATTGCACCCTTACAATCCACCACGTCCTCCTTGCTTGCCCCCTGTACAACCTTCCAGAGCTTCCCTTAGGCTTGCTCCCCACTACTCAATAGCTGAGCTCTTCCAGAAAAACCCTCTATATGAAATGTTCTCCTTTTTCATGCTTTCCTCTACAACCATATTTAGTCCTCCTCTCCCACCCCCTCTCCACTTTGCTTTTTTCACCCATGCAATTCCTCTCTCGATGCCAGCTTTCTGGCTTTTAGTTCCTGTGTTTCTCTCAATCTCCCGCTGTTTTCTTTTCTTTCGACCTCTGGAATGATCTAACCTCTCAGGCACAATTTGACCCAAGCTGTCATAGTGCCGTTAAGCCCTCATCAAGCAAACAAACAAACATCATTCAATATTCCACAGCTATGTAGATAGATGTGCCAAACATCAAGAATGGAAGTACAGTACATCATCTGCAGCATAGCTTCATTATGACTCATTTCATTCTCTGATGGGTATAAGTACAGCTTTTTCCCTCCCCTCTCTCTTGTAGTGGTTAGTCCCCAAGCTTTCTCATCTTCTTCTCTTTCCTTCCTCCTCCTCTTAACCCTCCCTAATCCTCACCTAAAAGCCTTTACTTTACTCTCTTCTTTATTCTAGTACCATGATTTTATAACACCCTCTTGGCACATTTGACGCTGACTGTCACAGTGCCATTAAACCTCAGCAAACTACAAACAAACATTTTCCCAAGGACATTAGGAGACTGGAATGAGCTCCCTCAACCCATCATGACAGATGTTTTTAATTCCACCAATATACACCTGTAAATATAGAGCACCTGGCAAAGTTTTGTTCACTGTTGGTGTATTCACACACTTATCTCTGAGCATTCAGTTGCATGATGCAGTCCTGATGGCAGGACAGTCACTTTTCTGAACACTATTGATTCGAAAGGATAAGCATGCAAATGCGGTGTTTATTCACTTCCTGTCCCCGCTTGAACAGTCAATTTTGTTGCTATTGTCATCAGCCTCTTGTTGATGATCGAAACATAAATAGGAAGAAAAGTCAATTTCCAGTGTCACAACTGCAGAATACCATGTGTTATTGAAGGCTGAGTACTGTACCTCCGTAGCAAGGTTTAGGAAGTAAATATCAGTGTAGCCCTGTAGCCACTTTCCTCAAACAGTTTTCAAGACCTATTTTCCTAGTGTAGCACATACCCCAGCCTTTCACTCTCAAATGATCAAAATTCTTACTGTAGCCCTGTACTCAACTAATCTTGAGTGTACATTACTGTTTAAAAAGTTGTCATTCTATTTAGGCTGATTCCAAAGTAACCTCCAAATCTCAAGTTACTACCTATTCCAGTGTAGCCCTAGAAGCCACCATAGCATTTGTTTCTTCAGTTTCTTCCTATAGCAGAAAGTTTGTCCTCCTTTACAGACATCCTAGCCTGGTATCCTGATGTTAGCCTACAGTACCTGATGTTCTTGATTTTCTTAGCAGAATTTGACATCAACCACATTAACCCAGCATAGCCCCATTGCTCTTGATTCTCAAACACCAGGACTGCCGGATATTCTGCAGTTCCTCCAGAGGAGGACTGAGATGCAGGAGGTTGAAGCTTCACAAGATTTCAACTAGGAGATATTTCCCCTGTAGCCTTACAAGTAGATACCCCTGACATTGTGGGCAGAAGTATTTTGTCTGCATCAATTGCTTGCTTCTTATTCAAGCTGTGGGGAGAAATGGACATTGTTTTTATGGCGCTCACCATTCATCAGATGAGGACATTAAATGTTGGTTTTAACAGCAGGACAGTCACTCTCTGCCTGGTTCTCTAAACACTATTCGAGAAAGAAGTGTGAAAACATGGTATTCATTCACTTTCCATCTTGAACTTGAAGCTCTGTTTCTATAGCCATCATGTTTGAAACGTAATCAGAAAAGAAAATTTCTTTGGGAATCTTATTTTCTATTTTGGACCCTCATCTCTGCTACACTTTCACCTGGAATATGATCCCAGCCCTGTGTGGCGGGACAATACCCAATGATAACTCTTTTAAACAGATCTGTTGAAACCCCATTTATTCATCACATGATTTTTTTTTTTTCATTGCATTGCTGTAAACTTGCTTGCAAAAGTTTTATCTTGTTTAATTCTATGTTTTTTATTTTTATTTTTTATTTCTTTTGAAAGGTTGATGGTAATGTAGCAATTTATATATATTGGTAAAAACAGTTTGAGGATCAGAACAGATACCAATTTCTGAATTTTGAAAATAGCACTTTGTTCAAGACTGATCAATTTGATGCCAAGTTGGCAATTGAGTATAAACTACAGTATGAGTTGTCCAACTGCCTTCTCATATACCTTTAACATAAGTGAAGATAAGCTTTTTTATTTAAAAGTTTGTATATTACAGAGAAGACTTTTCACATCAGTTTCACAGTATTGATTGTCATTTGTGAAATTATAATAGTTGAGATTTATAGAGCACTTCTCCTGAACCTGATGAAACACTGTACAAGTAACCAGCATCATATAATAGCAACTCTTTTCAGTTTTTGGTTCTGATGCGATAGCATCAGGAAGCTATGCGGTCATGATGGCGTGTGTGTACAGTATGTGTGTGTATGTGACGGCCAGCTCGTAAACGCGATATCTGAAGAACGGTAAACTGGATTCATGTCATATGTGGTACACAGATAGCCTATGGTCTGTAGATGTACCCTATCATTTTTAATGGTGATGTTATGCATATCAATGAGTCTGTTTTGTTTCATATTTGGTCTAATTATGATGTCATAATGGCTTAATGTAAAAATCTTGAAATATTATTATTTTAACAACCACATGTCTGTTTTGTTTCATATTTGGTCTAATTATGATGTCATGCATATTAATGAGCTTGATGAAAAATATTGAAATGTTCATATTTTACCAACCACATGTCTGTTTTGTTTCATGTTTAGTATAATTATGATGTCAGCTAGTGTGTACATGTTCATGATGTACAAACGCTGACTTTCATTAATATGCACAGTGGGCGGAGCGTAATATGATTTTGCTGAAAAGAGCTTGTAAACCGGTATCTCAAGAATGGTAAACTGGATTCATGTCATGTGTGGTTCACAGATAGCCCATGGTCTGTAGATGTGCCCTATTGTTTTTGATGATGATGTCATACATATTAATGAGTAGGCAGGGCTTAAAGTGACAATCTTGAAATGTTCATTTTTTAACAACCATATGTCTGTTTTGTTGCATGTTTTGTATAATTATGATGTTAGCTGGTGTGTACAGTACATGTTCATGATATAAAAACGTTGAATTTCATTAATATACACTAATGTTCACACTAGGATTTCAAATATTTTTGGGGAAAAGAGGCCTAAGGAATACCACTGAAAATGCCAAACTATGGCTCGAAAATCTGTGACCTTTTTTTTTGGAAATTTGGCCTTAGATTTGGTATTTTGGGATATTTTATTGAAACTTTTTTTCTGTGAGAATTTCCCCCTTCAATTATTTAAAAAAATTTGAAAAAGTGATATATGAGCAACTGTATGTCTATTTTGCATCATATTGGGCATGATAATTTTGTTGGTTATTGTGTACATGCTTATGTTATCAACAGGTGTCATCAATATGCATGGTGGGCGTGGCTTAATGTGAAAGTGCTAAATGATGTAAACATCATAAACGATATATCAGATTTATGTTGTATGTAGTACACAGATGGGTCATGGTCTGTACATATGTTCTAATGTTGTGGTAGTGATGTCATGAATGTTAATGAGTAGGTGGGGTTTGCTGACAAATTCTTGAAATAGGATAAATGAGGAATCAATTTTGCATCATACTTGCTATGATAATGTTGTTAATTATTGTGCAAATGCTAATGTTGTCAACATTTTTATTGATCTGCTTGGTGGGTGTGGCTTATGAGTAAATATCATGGAACAAATATTTCATTATGTGACAGGTAATACAAATTTTGCAAATCAATCAGCTTATGAAAAAGCATTGGAACCACAAAACCTTTTGGTTCTGGTTTCTTTAAAGTATCAACAGTTGGCAAAACAGCAAAATACTTCAAATGCAAATGAAGAGTTTTGTAAGTAATCTGGTGCTATTCCATTCATACTCTTCTGAATGAATATTAGGATCTTATAGTTGATTCTTTCTTTAATTGGCAACCAATGTAAATGAATTAAATTGTAGTTTAACTTCTGTAATTAAGAATTAACTTCCCTACTTGCAAAATGCTTGAACTTATCTGTACAATTATAATAGCAAAGAATCCAATTTCAATGTAACCAATTTTGATGTTTTTCTATTTTTGTTTTTAATGAATTTTAAAAAGGACTATTTGTTTGACAGCAGACATCTTTGTAGTGTCACGGATAGTACTAATTGCCAGACTGGGGGTTAAAATTCCATTGGTTGAGGGGCCCCTCAAAGAGGCGCCAAGATGGACTGAAGAGGAGGGGGGGGGGGGAGTCTGAGCCCCAGTTGGGCCACTTCGGCGGTTTTTTACACTTTGTTATGCATATCAGACACTATATTGAAGCAAGGGGGTGGCACCAGGACGTGGGCACATCGGGCATTGACCAATGGACACCCTGGCCAGTCTGTCCATGGTCATGGGCCTCTAACAGTAAAACACATCCTCATAGTTTGCCTGCTCCTCACCTTCCTCAGAGCATCACATCTAGTATAACTACACTGCACATCTAATTTTCTTTTTCCCTATCTATCTCCTGCACTCCACACCATATCCTCAACCGCTTTTCACCTCTGACATAGTCTAATCTCTCTGGCACAGTTTAACCTTCGATGAAATGGTGCCCTTAAAGCTCACGAAACAGGCAAACATTACCAACTTTACCTATATTCTTACTTTCAGTTATCTTTGTGTCTTGACCCCATCAGTGGCATAGCCAGTGTTAAAAAAGTGAAGGGTCCGAGAAGGTCATAGATCCCCCCCCTTTTCCTTCAGACAAAGTGTTAAACTTTAGCCCACTTCTAAGAGCAATTTTGTTTTTTAAAAGTAAAAAAGATTTTAAAAATACAGATTATCCCAATTTTTGAACATTTTCTCACAAAAGTAGGGGGTGGGGGTAATCTGGACCCCATCCCTCCCCCCTGTGGTTACACCACAGGACCCTATTTTATTACATTAGTGACCAGGAGGCCAGCAGAATTCCTTATTGACTGATTACTGCACAAAAGCTGTTAACAAATTTTCATGTGATCTTAAGTTTTATACTGAAAAAGCAAAGTAATATAAATGAGATCTTTATTGTTGCGTACAGAGACTTTAATTTTCATACATCAACATTAAAGCTACTAAACCTTTTTATGGATCATATGTACTTCTCCCTCAAGATAAATTTGAGGTAAAATTTCAATACAGACCACAACAAAGTTATTCCTATATGTTTACACTTGTCAGAGAATTAAATTTATGTTGCACATAGAGCATTAAAATGCAGAGCATCATGAATTGAACAGCTTTCTAGCTTAGAATTGTCCTTGATTACCTGGTAGTATATAACATAAGAATTGTACATCATCAAATTTTTCTGCTAAACCTGAACATTTTAAGTGCAAAATTATAAACGTGAAATTTCTTGACATTTATTTTACAAAAAGCACTTTCATATCTCTTTGACATTTCCATATTCAATTAATACACCACAATTTGACAAGTTATCATATAATGATTCTTGTTCCTATATGTAGAATGCTTGAAAGAGATTCAGAAAGTGGAAAGATGATGTCGTTGATTTTCAATTATTTTTTTTTGAAATTAGAGTTGGGAAAGTTAATTTGTCATTAAAACATGGTCCCAAATTGTGTGTGTGAGCAGTGATATTTACAGGATTTTTTTTTAATTGAACAGATTTAAGTTCTGCCTGTATTTATTGAGGTTGGATAATGAAGTTTGTACCGTATTACAAATATTTTGCTGGATTTTGCCAGGTTTTCTGATTTTGCTAGGTTTTGTGATTTCGCTGTGGATTTTCACTGTGATATGTCTTTTGTTCATTTGTATATTGAAGAAATAAAGTAGTGCAAGTCTTAATATTTGTAACTTTGTTCGATTTTCACTTATTCAAAACAGGAAACCTAAAAATTCTGAAGGTTTTATTTAAGAAGTTTAAACTTTTCAAAGGAATGAAAGGGTATATGATGTCGCACAGGTCTAGCCTGATATTATATTACCAGCTGTTAGAATAAAATAAAATCTCCTTAAATGGAATAAAACTTTTGAATACTTTCTTCCCATTTTGTTGCTGTTATTGCCCTTACATGCCTGCAGTGGCGTAGGAAGATATTTGATTATAAGGGGCCAGATTTGATTTGTCTCAACAAACCTACTAAAATGTATAAGTCTCTAATAACAGTAAAACTATTTTTAAAGGAGGGGAGGGGGCCTGTAAAATATTTGAAATTTTGATAAAATTTCCCAAATATGGAGGAAATTTCACAAAAATTGAAGCAAATTTCATGGAAATTAAGAAAATTCCCAGGACATTTCATGGAAATTAAGAACATTTTCAGGACATTTCCTGAAAATTCATGAAAATTTCCTAAAAAAGAAGACAATTTTCCAAAAATAATGGAAATTTCACCAAAATTATAGCAAATTTCACAAGAATTGATGCAAATTTCTCGAAAATGGAGAGAATATTTTAAAATGAAGGACAATTTACAAAATTTGATGCAAATTTTATGAAATTTGAAGCGGATGTCAGGAAATTTGAATTAAGTTTCACAAAATCTGAAGCAATTTTCCCGAAAATGATAAAAAAATCCCAAAATAAAGAAAATTTTTTTTTTCTTGAAAATTAAGACAATTTTCTGAAAATAAAGTTTTATCGAAAATTAATGCAATTTCTGAAAATTGAAAATAAATTCCCAAAAATAAAGAAAATCGCTTTAAAGAAAATTTTTTTTTTTTTTTTAAATTGAAGAAATTTCTAGAAAATTGAAAATTTCGAAAATAAAGATAACATAAAATCTGATTCTTTAAAAATCTTCATTAAATGAGAGTTATTCTAGGAATTAAAGATGTTCTTATGCCAGAAAACCTGCACATTAAACATTTTTAAAATTGATTTGCATTAGATCTCATGAGCTTACAATTGGAAAATGGACACATGTTCTAATTATAACTTTTACAGTTAGCAAAAACAAGCTCATTTTAATCTGGCAAAGGGATCTCCTTGGAGGATGTTGGTGTATAGTATGCCACTGGAGGTAATTGAACTTACACATTAAACATTTTTGGCTACAAAAATTAAAGGAGACCAAAAAGTGACAGCACTTTTTGTCTTAAATTTAACAAATATATTATCCATAACAGATCAATAAACTTCATGCCTCCATAGCCCACAGACGACGTGAGGGCAAGGTCACTTAAATTTTCATATTAAACAAAAATTACTATACCGTTGCTTGATGGATAAACATTCTTTTTCCTTTTTTGGGGGGAGGGGACCCACAAATATACTCCCTGTTTTTTGGTCTTAGTGCTCCTGTAACAGTGAGTATAAAACAAGCTTAGAGGGGAAGATACTATTGCATCTTGTTATTATGACTAATCTCTATGTTATCTTCTTGGGCATGTCTGGATATCTTGAACCTTTTGAGGTGTTAGCTCCTACCAGCTCACTGTTAGTTTGTTTGAGCTTGCAGTGAGCTTATACCCAAACTCATTATAGCTTCAAACAAGTGCATTTTTCTTTTCTGCAAAATTTGCAATTGCGAGCTCCTTTCAAAATAATGACTTTGTCAAGGTTCCAATTGCAAGCTTGCAGCAAGCTTGTGACGAGCTTTCAGTGAATTTAAAATGAGTTATCATCTATATAAGGAAATTCATTAAGTATTTTTCCATCTTTTAACTACTCTGAATGGAAAGCTGTTTGTGTGATGTATAAATTTGATATTTTGTTATTGGATTTATATTAGAAAGGGTCATGTAGCTGTGTGTAAAGGAATTAAGTTCTTGTTTAATTTCTATGATTTGCTTTTGTACATTGTAAATGAACAAAACTATAAAAAGGTTAGAACTTAAAAGACTTCCTACAACTTGTAATATTCTTAAAAGAAATCATGTGAGAAAGTTTTGCACCATACAATTGACCCATGTCGGAAAAGGAATTAAATTTCCCATGAGATGTCTTACAAGAATTGACCTTAGAATGATTTTTGGAAGTCTTTGCTGTCAGATATTTCTATTTTTCAGTAAGTGTAAGGAAATTAAAGTGAACGTATTGCCTTTAAGGAAAGCTTCTTGTGATTTTTTCAAGACTCCCATAGGGAAAAGTCAAGGGACTTTATGAAGTGTTTTACAAATTTATGTTGAGTTTTGGCTGACTGGTTGGCTCTGTGGTAGACCAATTGACTCGGGAGATCCAAGCTCTGTCTTGCATTTAGTCGCACCATTGGCTTGATCATGAGATTTGCTTCTACTTCCATCAGTCACATGGCATTGTGAAAGTAAAACACAATGCGCTCGAATGACGACACTGTATAGTTTCACTTTGCATGCTTGTGCCAGAATAAACCTCTCCGGGTTTGATGATTGACAACTTATTTTAACCAATCACTGCATGAATTTGCCTAGCAACAAATTCAATCAGTGGATCAAAACTTGCAGAAGGACGAATGAACATCTAAATGTCAATGCATTGGTCATGCATGATTGCAGATTTGAGGCTTGTTTGCACCATGTAGATATCATGTTGCTATGGTGGGCGTGGCCTATTTTGTAACCTGGAAAGTTTAATTACAACACCAAGAGTTTCTAATTTGCTGACTCATTTTAGAAATACAACAATTGATGTTAGGTTTTCAATTTTTAATCTGCTGTTAGAATAACACTTCAGGTTCCAACTTGCAAGCTTTATCATGATTACACCTCTAAAAACATTGCAACATGAAAGCTTGTGTTTTAATAGAATAACAACACTGTAACAAAGCTTTTGTTAGAATCACTGTACAGCACAATAAAGGTCCCAATTTGCAAGCATGATTACATCTTTTACAACATTAAAGATTAAATAACAACACTAAAAAGCTTTTGTTAGAATCAAAACAATAAAGAATTTGCAAGCTTTTATCATGAAATAAAAAACATTACAACACTTGTAACAAAGCTTTTGTTAGAATCACTGTACAGCACAATAAAGGTCCCAATTTGCAAGCTTTTATCATGATTACATCTCTAAAAACATTACAACATGAAAGCTTGTGAAATAACAACACTGTAACAAAGCTTTTGTTAGAATCACTGTACAGCACAATAAAGGTCCTAATTTGCAAGCTTTTATCATGATTACATCTCTAAAAACATTGCAACATGAAAGCTTGTGAAATAACATTTGAACATGTTACTTGACTTCTGTATAAATGTCTCACAGAGAAATGAAGTCAGAGAATGTCAGAACATTAATTCAAATAATTCTTAATATTGAAATGATCTATGTAAGTATCTTTGTTCTTTTTTTGGTTTCGCCAGATATCTAGATGAGCTTTTTCAACTTTTCGAAGAACGTTAGCAGTGATGACAATAAGTAAGATAATTTTCATTTTAACTTAAGTTTTAATCTTGCCTTTAAGTGTCTGGCATGTCAATATTCCCTCGTAGGGTTTTACAGCTACTATCATCAAGATTAAGTTGTTTATTTAGATGCCTTTAATGTTTAATTTACAGACGGGGAAGGACGGGGTGGGGGTGGTGGTGTCCGAATCCCTCTTTTTGGCCGAATTTTTGTAATACAGCTATGGAGCTAGAACCTCATATGAGGATTGTCGTCCCAAGATTTAAAGAATTCAGTTGCATATTCAAATGCATTTAGTGGAGTGTATGAAGGGGGTAAGGGGCTTGGGTTGGGGGGAGAGGTTACTTACTTATATAACACAGAATCACAAGATTTTCTGCAGTTTACAGAACAAAGTGAAACTCCATACACAAATAATCCAACAACAAGTTAAAACATGAAAATAAAAGAAATGAACATAAAACTGCTACTAGACATGTTGGAAATGTTTCTCAAAGACAAAAAGTCTCCAGGTGTTTTTGAACACATTAATGGGGAAACTGTTTCTGATTTTAAGGGTAATACATTCCACAGAGGTGCATCGGCATGATATAAAGCTTGGTTCCCTACTTTTTTTTTTTAAGAGAAAGTAACTGGTGTGAGTTTGTCAGTTGAGGATCCCAAAAGCCAGTTGGGGTAATAAATTGTGAATATGTCCTGAAGATAAGATGGTGTAAGCTTGTGGAAACATTTGAAGATATACGTCAGAAGGTGAAAATGTACTCTAAGATGAAAAGCTAATGTAGCCAGTGCAATTCAACATATTTGTGGTGAAATGTGATTAACATATGTGTGCCTTGTTTCAGGCCCCCCTTTTTCGTTATAAATTTTGTAATATGAGTTTTAGAGCTAGAATATACTTATGAGGGTCCCCCGCCTCCTTAAAAAGTCAGAACTAATCTTATCAGCTTTTTTATAAGTTTTGTTAAAATTTAATCAAGTTTCCAACTTATGACTCATTTAGGTCTATGATTTTTAAAGGAGCACTAGACCGAAAAGTTGTTTTTTGCTAATTTTTAACCAGAAATTTGCTATACCATTGCGTGTTAGATAAGCATTTGATTTTTTGGAGACCCCATAAAAATACGCCATCACTGTTCGCTCTAGTGCTCCTTTAAGAAACCTGGATGCAAAATTCAGGGCAGGAAGTTTATTATCTCTATGTTATTCTATTAATTTTGTTTTTCATATCAACCTCTGATGATTTCAGCATTTGTCTATGCTGAATTTTTAGTAGGAATTTCCAGGGTTCTTTGGCAAATTAAATTGGTTTTCTTCAAATAATTGTGGCAGAGAATTCAGAAACGTTGCATTAACTCACACAAAAGAAGAAAAATAATGTAGTCGTTCAGCTGATTGCGTGAGAGAAAGATTGTGAAAGCTTTACCAGTTGTTAATTAATAAATAATTACTTTCCATTGTCTAATGTAGATCCATTGCCTCTATTCAATTTTCTGCTTAAATCAGATGGCAAGCTGTATGTCAAAGAGTTAGTTTTTTCAAACTTGAACATGCAACATACAGTGTTAAAGGTACTGTATATGGATAGGTAGAGGCAACATTAGCTAAATGGATTTAAAATCCACTAAAAATCTATGAAGAAAGCAAAATATTTCATCAAAATAGATTTAGAATTGGACATTTGACAGTTTTTAAAGATTTTTGTGCAAATATGCAAATTTTTGTGTTACTCTTATGATGTAACCATACCCCCAACCAACCTCAAAATTGAGAAGACATTTTGTACATTTTCAAGGTCTGAAATGAAGGGAAGAAAATTATAAAGAAAACAAAAGCATTTTGAGGTGTTTTCCTGTTCATACATCACAGTTTTTAAATATATATTGAAACATGTTCAAACTTTGATTGCTCATAACTTAAAACTCATGTTATTGTCATTTTAAAACTCAAAGACTGTTAAACTCCTAAAGACCTTTGAGCTAAAAGGATATTCTAATATTTATTGCTGACTGAATATGTAGAGAAAAATGTAAAAAATACATATCTATTTTTATTCTGCCTCTTTTTGGCCACTGCACCATCTGTACTGTAATTTGAGTTCTATCGATAAAGTAAACATTTTACACAAATTCCTTGTGAGGATATGATAAACTGAGCTGTATTCATAAATCCTAGAATACTGTTCTCACACTAAAATGTCCAAACAGTATTAATATCAATAAAATCTGTTGATAAGACCAGGGACATGTACTGTATCTTCAAAACAACTGTTTATATCATTCCATACCAGCACAATTTGTGGTCACTTACACCACAAGTAACAAGAACAGTTGATACTATTTGTTACAAATGATTTCTTTGAACTAAACAACAACAAAAAACAAAAACAAAAAAACAAGCCTCTATCACTGTCTGGCAATTAGCTTTGACCTCACGAAATCCCTTCCATTCCTCCAGTGTAGACAGCCATGATACAACTTAACATCCTACTAATCTCTAACTCCATCAATTGTACTTTGTAACATGGATCAACCATTACTTTTGAACGAAGCAAATTTTGTACAAAATTAAAAATAATGCTTAAGGAAATAAAGCAGAACATTATCTCAATGTTACATGAACTTATGATGTCAGTGGGAGTGTTGAAGCTTTTTTGATGTACATCCATTGATTTTCTTATTTCTACAAGTGTTTGAAGGAGAGCTACATGCATCTTACAAATAGTTTATTTATATCTTTAGCATAACCTTATCTTTGTAAAAACAATCAAGCATCTTGCTGGATAGGATATTGTCATTGTCTTGACTGATTTGAACTAAACAAGAAATTGAAAGATTTTCATTTGATACACAAATTTTGAATGTATCAAAAAATCCCCACAGTGTAATAACTAAAACACTACAAAATAGGTATTGATCAAAAATTAAAGGATTAAGTTCAGGGTCAATCAAGTGCATATAGTGTATTAAAGAGGACTTCAAAAGAAACAACATTGTGGAGAAAGCATTCACAAATCTTATTCCGTTAAGGAAATATTCAAGTCTAAAGTTTGGTATCATTTTTGTAGAAATGACTGAATTTAGACTAGTTGTGATGTCACAGCCTCAGATTTCTTTATGTATTCTTCAGTATCATATTTTGTCCTGCACTTGTGTGGCCTAAAAACCATTGGATGTGTCAGGAAAGTATAGTAAAACAGAATCTGTGTCAGAAAAGTAGTAAAACAGAATCTGGTAAAGGTAATTATAATTTACTACTGTACTTGAAGAAAGTTTAAGGGAATATATTTCAATTAATACAAAAGTTTAAAAGATTTTTTTAAAATACATTAGAATAATTAAGATCGTGAGGATGAGGGAACCAACCTTCCATAGTAGACTTACTACACCAGTCATTTCTACACATACTGCAAGACACAGGCTTTAAACTTGAATATCTTAATGGAATAAGATTTTGGGATACTTTTTTCACAGTTTTGTTTCTTTTTGAGTCCTCTTTCATATGAGATAAACTTGCTTAACCACTGAACTAATCCTTTAAAGCTTGAATTGTGCCCCTGATAAAGACAGATAATTTTACTTATTTTGACAGCATTATAGAATTGAGAGACTTAAGAATGGCCGATGAAGGATATGTAAACAGAGAGTTTGCAGATTTAATGGATGATGAAGATGATCCACTTCTGGACATTGCTCAGCTGTCAGGTGGGAGGCCGCGGAGCAGCGTAACTTCTGATATGTTTGGTGAGCATTTGATCTTGATGTAAGATTACATAATTGGTCAAAGAGGTGCGACTAAAGAGGAAGGTGGCATTTTGAATGACACGTCCCTGTCCGAAAAGCGATATGTCTCGATGTTTTATTTGTCTTTGAAAGGGACTTCTATGAAGTGTCTGGTGCAGGTTATAATGTATAACTACAGTATATATTAATTATGTGCATGTGCAGTGGCGTAGCCAGGGGGAAGAGGGAATGGGGGGTCCGGTCCCCAACTTTTTCAGGAAATTTTTAAAAATTGGGATAATCTTTGTATCTTTTTTGCTTTTAGAAAACAAAATTGCCTTCAGAAGTGGGCTAAATTTGAACACTTCCTCTTGGGAGGGGGTTTAGGACCTTCTCAGACCCCTTCAGTTTTTGAATACTGGCTACGCCACTGCATGTGAGTGTTTGTGTAGGAAGAAGGGGGGAGGGAGGAAGGGGGTTTCCTGTTAGGAATTTGGGAAAATTAAAAAATGACTGCAAATTTTGATTACCTTTTTATTACCCTTTTATGGTTGACTCCGTATCCAACAGGTTTGTCCTGTATTTGGCTGTGCATTGAACTGGTTAGCTCTGTATTTCATTGTGTTTTTATGCACAACTAAGTGTGTTTTTATCCATGTGATTGGACGAGAGGGGACACACCCCTAATTTGCATTGTTCTTTATTTTGTGATAAACAGATGTTATACAATTTGATGCATACAGAGGGTTAATTGATCTACTTTTTCATATAGAAGTTACTTTTTTTTTTTTTTTATAGATTTTAAAAAGGCAAATATTGCATCTGTGTATTCTTTTCTCCTTACTTTCAAACATATTGTTCATGTACTTGCTTCTATTTCCAGGGAATGATGTTGATCTTCCCTGCAGGTTGACTCGATTCATTACATTACCACACGGCAAAGGGAGGCAAGAAATGCTGTTAAAATTGTTCATCCATGAACCATTGACCCTTAACCCTTTATATGACTGCTTAACCCCTTGTATAACTGCTTAACCCCTTGATAACTGCTTAACCCTTTATTTGACTGCTTAACCCTTTATATGACTGCTTAACCCTGTATATGAGTGCTTAACCTTTTATATAACTGCTTGACCCTTTATTTGACTGCTTAACCCTTTATATGACTGCTTGACCCTTTATATGACTGCTTAACCCTTAATATGACTGCTTAACCCTTTATATGACTGCTTATCCCTTTATATGACTGCTTAACATGTTATATGACTGATTAACCATTTATATGACTGCTTAACCCTTTGTATGACTGATTAACCTTTTATATGACTGCTTAACCATTTGTATGACTGCTTAACCCTTTTATGACAAAAGTTGAAATTTGTGAATTTAATCATAGTATATATTGATTTAAGATAAAATGATAAGATAAATTTATTTTGTCCACAAAATATAGATATTTGTTGCCCTATGGCAAAACATACAAAGATATTTAAAAAGATATATAAATATAAAAGTTATAAATATAAAAGTTACATAAAAGTTATACAAAAAAACAGCACATTAGGAAAATACAGTTTACATAACTTTGGATGAAAAATTTGTGAAAATTTATACCTCGCCTCTTTGAAGATGCTCGTTATGTTTATATAATGCAATTATTGAAGGAGAAGCATTATCTCATATTGCAAATATGATACCAATGCTTGACATGTTGAATTAAAAACCTAAATTGAATTGGGTCATGTTTTAGAAGGGGTTGACAAAGAAGTTTGAGGTAACTTTGAAAGTCATTGTTTATGTTGTAAAATTGTAAAACCAAATCTTTTCATAGAAATGAATGATACTTCCATTAATCCATGTGTAAATCTGCAAGGATTTGAAAATTAATTATGATATTAGATAAAATATTTATTTACAGTGGAAGAGGAACTGCTCATAACTGGTTTAAAAGTTAATGTTGTCTCATTTTGTTATTTTAAAGGTGTCAAGTCATGTAAGCATTTTGTAATATGGGACTTCTGCTAGGTTCTGTTTTACGACCTTTATTATTTCTTTAACACACCACTATGTCTACATCTCAGATGAATTTCTTTATATTTGCTGATGAAATAACTGCACTTATTGCAGGGTCCTTCTCATAGGCGGGATATGGGAGGACTGAAGTGGTATGATACGTTTCTTCTCATTATCTTCAGATGACAATTGTCATGGTACATACCCTGTATCTAGCGATATTCTAGCATCTGAGAGCACAGTGTACGATGACTTCCATACCATAGACTGGGTGTGGGACATCAACATCTACAGAAAGCAGAGGAAAAATCTTACCAAGGAGAGCAATGAATCCTGGTCAGGGTGGAGGAGAACTTTAGTTTACGGCTCATCAGGATGGGTCGTGGTATTCCTGGTTGGATTAGCAGCAGGTAAGCCCTTTTGAGCTTGCAGTGAGCAACTTGCTGGCAGCGAAGTGAGCTCTTTATAGCCTCAAGCTATTAGCTTCTTTTGTTTTGCAAGATTGTAAAAATGTGACCTGTTTTCAATGATGCCTGTTATCCATAGGCAGAATTTGAGGTATTTTATGTACAGTATCTTGTATGGTCATGTTTTGCATCTTTTGTGATTTTGCTTACACATTTTTGGTAGGGAAATTTGATTTTGTGACTTTGAGCTCCCCACACTTTAGGTAGAAAAATTCCATCAATAAGGAAAACATAAAGATTTTAAATGATGAGAGTGTTTAATATAGTAGGTGCATTAGACACAGGAGCTGCGTGCTTTTGGATCTGGAAATGATTGTTTGGTAGACAAATATGATTTTGTGACTTTGCACCCCCCCCCTCCCCCACCCCCACACTTTAGGTAGGAAAATTCCATCAATAAAGCTTACATACAGATCTTAAATGATAAAGAGTGTTCAATATAGTAGGTGCATTAGACACAGGAGCTGCGAGCTTTTGGATTTGGAAATCATTTTTTGGTAGGGAAATTTGATTTTGTGACTTTGCCCTTCCCCACCCCTTAGACTTTAGGTAGGCAAATCCTGCCCATGTTATCTGGGTCTGGAAATACATTTTTTTGTTAAGATTTTATGCCCACTGTGCTTTAATTATGCTTGACAGTTATGGAAGGCAGTCAGAAAACGTCAGTAATCAGAAACCCATCTTCTAAAGCAAAAGTGACAATTTAAAGATGTTGAACAAGAAATGACTTCATTTTTGCAATGTTCATTTTTCATACCTACGTTAGGCCTAAAAAAAGTTGTTGTTTGTTTGCCACTAAATCGCTGAAAAATAGGGGCTGCATTTAAATTTGTATTTTTTTTAGATTTATTTTTTAAAATTCCCTACACTTTATAAAAATCCCTACAAAATGGCGTGGCAACCACTTTTGCGTATTGATTGTTGCTGTTACTGCGGAGAAAATGAAGCCCACCGCCAAAGTTGTCCTGCTTGTTAATAGTGAGTGTGTCAGGCAAGAGAAAGAAAATCACAAATCACACAAAAAGCACGAGTGAGATCTAAAAACAAAGGTAAGTAAAATAAAAAGAAAACAACAATCTGAAAATGAAGTGAAGTGTTTTGATTTTGTTCTATAATTGTTCTTGATACTTAATCCTGAGAGAGGAAAAAAACTACTCTTTGCCCCTTCCTTTACAATTTTCCACAAGAAAGAGAAAACAAACAAACTTAGGCCTTATCATTGTGGAGGCAAACCAAGAGTGTATTTTTCCATGCATGTGTTTGATACTACTCTTAGCTTATTTCATACACAGTGCATACAAACAGTAGCATTGGTACATATATCTGTTGATTAATATCAAATTTTATTTTCCTTTTTTGTGTTTATAGTTCTTAAAGCAGCAGTGACAATTGTTAAGCATCAATGACAGGGGTTTTGTGTCCTTCACACTTTAAAGCAAATTATAACATTTCGCTGCCTGCTGGTGCCTCTGCCATCACCCCACCCCCCTCCACTCAAGTATAATCTTTTCATTGCAGTGCCTCTTTATATTTAAGCATCCTTCTTCTGGGAGGGGCACGCTAAGTAAAATAACATTTAAAAGGATATTTTAAGAAATTCTTCTATTAATTTGGGACAAAGTATAAACTCTATCCCCTTTTTTACAAAATTTAATACTCTTTTTTAGGATTTGTGGCATTTTGGAAGTATTATCAACTATTACTACTATGCCCATATAAAGTGATTTCATCACGTGACTCTTAACTCATTTGGAAGCTACATGTATTTTGCCAGGCAAGCGTCATTGCATTTCATGCGTCTTTACACAGCTCAGTCACATCACACGTACAACAAACATGCTAAGTTGCTAACCTATCTACCAGTTCAGCGAATTTTGTTGTTTTGTTCGTGGCAGCGATTTTACTTCATATTTTCCTAACATTTGATATATTCACCGGGTATACGAAGAGTAAATTTTGCGTGAATGCCATCTGATTGTTCGTTATATGCAATCAAAACCTACATACCTGTTATAAAGTGTTCACTGCAAATCCTAGTGTGAACCGAAGGTTGAAAGACGTTGCGTCGTACAGCAAAAACCCACTTCGAACGTTGATCAGGATCAAGTGGAAATCGAGAAAACGTCTTTTAATTCCCGGGCACACGTCTAATAGTGCAACCAACAGCACAGCAAGATTCCGGCATAATTATCTTGTTATCTTATATAACAACATGCAAGCATTTGTAAGTCGAAATAGGTGTACAGCAGACGATCGTTCTCGCCCGACAAAATGGCGATGTAAACATAGTCATGTGACTTCATGATGTCAGCTAAAACACCCTTATTGACTTTTAATCATTGGCTTTTATTTACTCTCACCTGTGATGTGTTGAGAGCTACGTGACTTCTATTCTATTCTCTCCAACTTTTTATTCCATTTCACTTTACCTTGCACTCTACCACCTAAATTTTGTTTTGTATTTTTATTTTCTGGGATTCTTCCTCTGTGGATAGGAATTTGCTTTCAGTGAGATTGTTCTTTTGTTTTTCTTTCCTCCCATTCTAACCAAACTTTCGCGCCTTATCGTTACCTGTACAGCGGTTCTCCTATAGTAGTTTGCGATTTTTTTAGATAGTTGCCTCTGGTCTCTCATTCCTTGGCTTTTTTTTCCATCATAACGAAACATTTCTGCCTTGACCTTGACCCTCCCTCCCCTCCCTGTGACCCACCTGTTACTGTACCTCCATTGACCATTCTTCAGCCCCAGTCCAAAAATTCTATAATACAGGCCACCAATATACCAGAAAGTTTAAAAAGAGTTTCCCCTTTTCTCATACACAATAAGCTCCAAGACCTTTTCATACACAAAAAGCTTCAAGGCCTTGTCGGTACCCTCCTGAAGGTCTCTACCCTCAGATCCGGTGATCTCCTGGTGCACTGCACCAGGGACAGTCTAGCCACCACCCTCCTCACCACCGAAACCATAGCCAATACTGGTATTGACGTTACAGTCACCACCCACCATTCCCTGAACTCCAGCAAAGGTGTGGTCAGAATTAGAGACCTTGCCTACCTAACAGATAAAGACCTCGTAGAGGAACTTGCCAATCAACATGTTACTGAAGTCCATTGCTCGTCCTCAAGAGAAACGGTGCCGAAATACCTACTAATACCATCTTTATGACTTTTTCCACACCAACTCTACCCTCCCACATTACTGCTGCTTATCTTAGAATCCCAGTCATCCCTTATATTCCTAACCCCCTTCGTTGTCATAAGTGCCACAGCCACGTGTGCTGTGGCAACTGTGGAGCTCTGGACCATGACAGCACCTCCTGCACCAGCACCCCACTCTGCACCAATTGCAAAGGTACTCACCCAGCCAACCATCCCTCCTTCTCAAAAGACTGCCCCACCTGGCTTCAGAAAAAGCAAATAACCAACTGAAAACCCTTATTCTCAACATCACTTACCAGGACGCCACGAAGCAATTTCTCACTTCACTCCACACTAAGCCTTCCTCGAGCGCAGTCTCCTCTAACACCCCTAACACAACTAAAACTGACTCACACACCCAAACCGACCTTACCTGACTCTTCTTACCCAGTCCTGAGCCCATCACCATTGCCAACAACCCAACCACACCCACTACCCAAACCACCTCCACCACCACCACTTCTCTCCCCAACCTTCCTACCTCCTCTAAGACTCCCGCCGTCCCCTACCCAAACACCTCTAATGCCATCAAACATCAAACTCAAGCCAACTTGGCTAACAAACATCAAACAGACAAACAACCAGTCAACAAACAGCCAATCAACAAACAGCCCATCATCCAAACCCACATATATGACACTGAAGAGAACATGGATTGTTCCATTACCTAACATACCTCTCGTCCAACTTTTGAAAAGAACAGCTCCCAAAGAAACAGGGACAGATCCCCCCAAAAAATAAGGCAACTCAGACCCAACAGATCTTTCTCCAGATAACCCCTGGCCTCCTTATGGCATGCAACACAAACAATTGCAATAACACTCACAACATTATACAATAGAACATCAGGAGCCTTAAAGCCAATTCTGAAAAAATTGACCTACTGGCCACCACCTTCAACCCGGTCATCTTCTGCCTACAAGAAACCTTCTTGAAAACCACTGACCATTATTCCCTCAACAACAGCTTGCTGTCACGAACATCAAGTGGATGCCGACAGGGCCTGTGAGAGACTTTTCATTCTCGTTAGGCACGATATCCCACACAGCCCTGTTTATGTGAACACTGACCTTCAGGCCATCTGTATGTCTATCTCCCTCCACAAAACCTTCACTCTTTGCAATATCTATTTCCCCCCCCCCTCCTCTCCCTCTCCCAACACCAACGTTCAGCCAACCAGCCTTAACCTTCTCATCTCTCAGCTCTCCTCCCCCTTCATCCTTCTTGGTGACTTCATTGCCCACAACCCCCTGTGAGGCTCCAATACCACCACCCCAGAGGCAAGCTTGTTGAAAATACTCTGTGACAGCACAGCCTCTCTTTGCTCAACACTAACTCCCAGACCTACCTTCACTCTGCCACAGGCTCCCTAACCTGTATTGACCTGTCTATCTGTTCCCCCAACCTCCTTGATTTTAGCTGGACGGTCACTGCTGATCGCTGTGGTATTGACTATTACCCTCTTCTTATACACTCCAACCTTCAAACCCCCACTGACCACACCCCCAATTGGAACCTCGAGAAGGCTGACTGGCCCCTTTTGAAACTTTCTGTGACTTGCACCTCTCTCCCATCTCCTCAAGGGTAAGAATTCCATGTCAAACTTCAGTAACATCCTTATCAACATTGCCACCTGATCTATTCCCAAAACCTTCCACACCCCTTAAACACCTCCCCAACCCCTGGTTCTTTGATAACTGCAAAACTGCCATCAAAAACAGGAAAAAGGCCCGTAGGAACTTCAAAACTAACCCTACCACCCACAACCTCAACCTCTTTTGCATCAGCCTTGCCAAGGCCAGGCGCCCTATCAAAAACAGTCAAACCAACTCTTGAAACAACTTCATCTCTTTTTTCACCACCAACACCCCCACTAAGAAGATTTGGAGAATGGTTAACAGCTTCCACGGCAGGGTGGGCAAGTCTCCCATCTCTTCCGGAATGGTAATCTTTTCACTGCGAAAAAGGACATCGTTAACCACCTCGCCGCCTCTTTCAGCAACATCTCATCCTCCGCCAACTACCCCAATGCTTTCAAAATCAATAAAGCTCGCGATGAAGCCCGGAGTATTTTTCCTCCAACAACACTGAAAGCTACAACACCCTTCTCACCCTTTCTGAATCAACCAAGCCATCCATGATGCTGGCTGCACCTCGAAGGGCCCAGATAACATTTCCTACCAGTTCCTGAAACACCTCCCCAACAAGGCCACCACTACCCTACTCACCGCCCTCAACCACATTTGGTCCTCGACACTCCTTTCCCCCTATCTGGAGGACAGCTATCATCACCCCTGTCCCCAAACCGGGAAAGGACAGTACTGACCCCTCCAGCTACCACCCCATTGCCCTCAACTGCTGTCTCTGTAAAATTATGGAAAGGATCATTAACCAGAGACTAAACTGGTTCCTTGAGACTAACAGAATCCTCTCCCCTCACCAAAGCGGCTTCCGGAAACATCCTAATGATACCCTAGACCAGTTAATTATTCTCGACACCGCTATCCGGGAATTATTTGCAAAAAAAGAACACCTCATTGCCATCTTTTTCGACCTTGAGAAAGCTTACGAAACTACTTGGAAATACGGCATTATCCGCAAACTTCATCATCAACCTCAGAGGCCACCTCCCCATGTTTATTTAAAACTTCCTCTCACCCAGGCAGTTCCAAGTTTGTATTGGCCGCACCCTCTCAAACCCCTACCTTCCAAGAAGAGGGCATCCTCCAGGGCAGCATCCCTTCCCTACTCTCTTCAATCTGAGCATTAATGACATTATGGACAACTTTGGCCCCAACATCAAACGTGCCCTCCACGTGGACAACTTCACCATCTTCTACTCCTCCCCTAGCCTAATTTCCTCCTGTTGAAAATAGGCTCCAACTCAGCCTCAACCATTTGCAAGACTGGTGCAACAATAATTCTCCAAAGACAAGACAGTCTGCATGCACTTCTGTCATTTCAACAACCTCAACCCCAACCCAAACCTCTTGCTCAATGGCAGTCGCATCCTTAAAGTTGAACCTACTAAGTTCCTGGGTTGAACTCTAGACCCCAAGCTTTTCTACAAGCAACACATCACCAACCTGAAACAAATGCAACAGCTCTCTCAACATTCTCCTCCTCTTATCAAAGACCAACTTTCAAACTACACCTCCATCTATACTGATGGCTCCAAAGAAGGAGACAAGACAGCTGCTGCTGCCGTCATCCAAGACATCACCATCAGTAGCAGGCTTCCCGACTGCTTGTCTATCTTTTCAGCCGAAGCAAAGCCCATCCTCTTTGACCTCAATTTATTGAGTACTCTCCGCTCAGCCACTTTGCCATCTTCTCCGGCCTTCAAGGCTGTCCTTACTTCTTTAGTCAATCATTAGTGGGATAACTCCACATCCCACCCCCTCCTCCGGAAACTCCTTTCCCCCACCCTCTGCAGAAAAAGTATTCTTTTCCTCTGGATACCCAGTCATGTTGGCATCCCTGGCAATGACAGGGCTGATGCAGCCGCTAAGCTTGTCCTCAACCTCACCCTACCCCATTTTCTAAAACCCTTCTGACATTAAACCACTTATTGCTTCCCTTGTTCATGATTGCTGGCAAACCTCATGGGACTCCCAAATTGATAACAAACCCCACGTCATCCAGCTCACTATTTCAATCCACTATCGACAACCTCTTTCGTGTTGACAACGTTCATATTACCCATCTTAGAATAGGTCACACCCACCTCCCTCACTCCCACCTCCTTATTGGCTCCCCCCAACCCCACTGCAACAATTGCTATTGCACCCTCACAGTCCATCATGGTCTCCTTGCTTGCCCCCTGTACAACCTTCCTAGAGCTTCTCTTGGCTCCCCACAACTCAATTGCTGAGTTCTTCAAAAAAAAACTCTCCGGATAAAATTATCTCCTTCATCATGCTTCCCTCTAAAACCATATTTAGTCCTCATCTCCCACCTCCCTCTCTACTTTTTTTTCCTTCACCCATGCACCCCCTCTCGTGATTCCAGCTTTCTGACTTTTAGTTCTTGTATTTCTCTTAATCTCCCCCTGTTTTCTTTCCTTCCTACCTCTGGATGATCTAACCTCTCGGGCACAATTTGACCCTATTTGGTGTGGTGCTGTTAAGCCCTCATCAAAGAAATAAACAAACATTCAATTTCCCTCCACAAGTCCTATGAGGGTTGTGGTAAATAAAATAATTTTTGAGGGTTTTGTCAAATAATGCGTCTTAAAAGGAACAAAGTACAAGTTCTTAAATGTCATTTCTTAAAAAAAATGATATCCTGCAGTACATCAGTAATTACTGCATAGGTAAAACATGTGGCACCCCTGTGATTTAGAAGGTTTTATTGTTTGAACATTTGATCTGCGGGCAAGAAGACTGTTGGCAAGAATAATTCTAAACGCTTTCTCGATGAACTCTCTTTCCTGATGAAATAAGCTCAGTCATTTTTGTATTTCTGCCTATTTATCTCCAGGCACATTCAGATTAATATCTTTGCCACTCTGTTTGGATTTCTCAAGAGCTTTTGTATTATTCACATGATAGCTTTTGGAGATAGTGTCACAAAATGTACATATTTGATTATCTTGGTGGACTAGTTTTACATTTTATTTCTGTAAAATGTTTTGCTGCTTAGTAATTTAACTATTGTTTGTCCGGTGGCATCAGATTTTATAATCTGAATAGATAGAATCTTGGTGATTTCTTTCTTTTAAAGCAAATTGTTCTGTTGAATCACTGGTTAACCCAATTTTTTGTGACTAAATTGTTTAAGTCCCTTTTAGTTAAATGGCAGAGAGTTAAAGTTTATAATGAAATACATAGCACACATATTGCAGAAAGAAATCCTAGTAAGTATAAGAATTCTTGTTTGAATGGATTAAATGTTTGAACTTGCTCAAGTCACGGTTGTAGGAAGCTTAAGTTTGAAAAGTGGGGCGTAGGGGAGGGAGCAAGACCTTTTAGGGAGAACTTCCCAAGTCATATGCATATGTCCCCATCCCATTCTGTAGATATATAGAATAAGTGAGCCCAAAGCAACAAAGTAAAGCACTGTAAAAGAGGCACTTCATTTTTAAACTGGGGAACTTTTCCAATGGGGACCCATTCCTCCCTGCCTGGGATTGACAAAAGTCACCATTTTCCTACTATTGGGTCAGTAATTAAGGGGCACTTCATCTTGAAGGGGCACTTTGTAATATTTTTGTTTTTGTTAGAAGTGTGTGTGAACTCTACCCATTCTTGCACCTTTGACAGTATTTGAGGGGCACTTTTTATTTTCATTTTTTTGGAAAAGTGGAGGGGCACGTGCCACCTGTGCCCCCACGGTTCCTACACCTACAGTATAGCTCATTGCCAAGGTGAGGATTAAGTGAGCTTGCTAATACTTTAATATACAGGATGTATTTGCTATTGTTAATGTACAATATAATAATAGTTCTCAAACATACAATTCATGAACTTTCTTTTCCCAACAACTCCATCTCAGACCTCGGATCTCTTTCAGAAAAAAAATTCCACAATATTCAATTGATATGCCTAATGCCAGTTTTCCTTATCCTTTCCTTACTCCTCCCCCTCCTTTCCCCCTCTCTCCTACCTCACCTAGCCTTCATATTTATTTTCTCTATCCCATTCTTATACTCTAATTTCATTGTTACTTAGGGGATAAATGCGAGGGGGGCCGGTCTCAAATGCCATTTGAGACCAAGGTGACATCATCGGAGGGTTTGAGGGGACCGTGGCAATAGCCCTACAATGATGTCATCCGTGGTGTCAAATGCCATTTGAGACTGGCCACCCTTGTTTTTATTCCCCATTCATAAAAATATATTTTTTTAGGTGAAATTATAGGGAAAAAAGGCAATTTATTTTGATAGCCTTTCATATTCTCCTAACACTCATTGTGACGTCATTTACTTAAACGTTTTTCATTTCTTGTTGCGACAACCAACTTACCAGTCGAAGATCTGACCGTACAGATTAAAGTTACATACGAAACTATAATGAAACAAAACACATGTTTGTTCTTAAACATCTTTTTCATAATACTTTGGTACGACCACAAGAAGCTGTTAGTTGTTTTTGAACAATAATAAAGAAATACATTAAAATGGGCAGGTCATAGGTTATCGAGTTTTGACAGACAGTTAAAACTGAATCGTGAAACTGGCTAGCACTCTGAATATTTAGAACAAAGTTGAAAAACAAGGTCTTGGAAAAGTATGCAGCCACTGGTGAATTAGGGATGAAGGTAAGACTCAAATGATGAATGGAGGTTTATTTTTTGGCCTCTTTTGAAGAAATTTAGAAAGTTTTCAAATGTCAAATTTAGGTTTAATTGGGCTAATGTTAGTTGGCTGCTCATTTGTTTTGTGACCAAAATAGGCTAGGCTAACATTCTGTTATGTTTACATGTACACAAACACAACGCGCACTGTCAGACTATTAAAATACAATGCATAGTATAACGTTACTGTTAGTTACATATCTACAATTTGAGGTATTTTGATAAGAGTGTCAGTAAGCGTTGCAGCATTTAATCACCTGTGGGCCAAATATTGACTTTGGAAGGCTTTCAAATTTCTGCTCTGGTCAGTAGAGGAAGGGTAGCAAATAATTTAATAATCTTCATTTTAATTTTTATAAATGAATTAAGTAAGAACGGTTGCTATGAAAGACTTCTCGAATCAAAGCCAGAACTCTTGATTGAGACTCATGAGAATTGTGATTGCTGTGGGTAGAATTTCATGATTGGTTTATTTTTCTCATACATTTTTTATATTTCTTTGCATATCCTTGATATACTTTTCATAATTTTGCCAACGTAGGCCAATATTTTTCCAAGAGGCACATAAATGTACTGCCATACAGGTCAGTCTGGTCTCGAAAGTATTCCAGACCATTGATTAGCCAAACGAGTAATTACAAATCTAAAATTGTGCCATTTGAGACCTAGGATGATGTACATTTATCATGCTTGATAAGGGTGTTAATATGTGGAAAGTGTTGATCATCATCATTCTCCTAACGTCTTGCTGGTCTCGAGTATATACGAGATTACCTATTAGCCAATCAGAAAGCTAGAAACTTAATTTACTATTTATGAATTTAGTTAAACACATTTGACTCAGACTGTTGCTGTGTTATATATGCTACAAACAAGTTAAATTATCTTTGTCAGTTCAAACCCTTTTTCCAAAAGTTCAAAATTCAAACAAATGTTACTTCTTTAAAAGATACAGTAGCTAATCTTCTCTGGCACCAAGTGTGTGAAATTACTGTACTAGTACAGAACGGAAACATCATGAATGTTACTAGGAATCCATATTGACATTGAATCATTAATTCCTTGTGGAACCTACTTTGTTATTGTAAATTATTCTACATTTAGAAATTGTAAATGCAGTAAAAGTTTTACTATTGCTTCTTCAATTCGTGTTCTTTCATTTGTAATTAACATTTTAGAATTTTAAGGACATTGTTATAATTTCATTGATGCCACCATTATCCTCCTTTTCTATCTCACTATCTTAATCCTCCTCCCCTCCCCCTCCCCATTCAATGTTGACCTTATTAATGTTTTCTGCTGGAAATGACGTTAATACAGAAATAAATCTAACAACTGGAAACAAAGAGGGGTAGGGAGTTGCAATTCTCGGAAAAGTAATAAGAAAACATACACTGTAACACATGTAGTTCACATAACACTGAAATGTTTCAACAGTTTTGTCCAAGATTGTACCTATACTGTAGTTGCATTTGTTCCACTGCTGGTATTCGTAGAAGATTTTATTTCTCTCTGTGGATTAAAACTTTTAAACTTATCCTTAGAATCTGAACCAACCAATACATTTCCATCATGGATTTTGTGTTTAACATTCCATAATCAATTTGGACACTTCCTTTCATTTATTATTTCATTGATTGATATGTCTCAGAGAAAGGAATTTGATTTGTTCTTCTTCTGATGTATACATATATTCACCTTACGGCATGATAAATCTTTCTTGGCAAATATTATTATACAATTGTATGTTTGATATGCTTTTGAAAACAACTTTATAGGATTATGTCTTTTTTAAATAAGATATATTTTTATTAATTTTGTTAGACATGAATGTTTCCCTCTGAGCAAAATCTTTAAAAGATAATGTATTATAAATTGAATTTTCTTCTTTTCCTTCAGATATATGCACATGCCACTGTTATAAACAAATATACACATAAGAATTACAATATACTGTGCTGTATGCAAGTTCCCACACAGCCGGGAAAATAGAAAAAGTCTGGAATTCTACAAAAAGAATTCCCAGTCGGGAAAACCGGGAATTTGATCAATATAACCTGGAAGTAGTAATCATGTCCGGGAATTCTAAACATTCAGTGGTTTGCAATATTTCATGCCCATGTACAAGCAATGGAAATTGAAGAAAATTTGTTTATTTCGTGTATGAGAGTGACATGGCAAGATTCGTTCAAATTAACCTCGCTGGGTTAGATGATTGACAGCTTTTTCAACCAATCACCGCATGAATTTGCTTAGCAACAAAATCTGCATAACTAAGTGGGGCAAACATCCTACCCGGTATAGTACAGCTACTGTACATGTAGTTAGCTGAGCGCTCGCACATGTAGTCAATGCAATTTACTGTGCAAAACAAATTTCTACACATACAGAGTGAGTGACGGCAAAATGGTTGCTGATTGCTGTTACCCAGAACAGATAGCAAACTGAATTTTGTTTCCCCCATTTGCTAAAAACTCCAAAGATCTGGAGAAGTGCCATAAATGAATCAAAGCTTGCGGCAGGCTTCGCGAACATTTAGATATCAATGCATTGGTCATACACAATTGTGGATTTGAGGTTTTTTTGCCCACACTTTGTTACCGCATTGCTATGGTGGGTGTGGCTTATTTCGTAATTTGGAGACATTAATTGAAAGCCTGTGTCAAATTTATAATTCCCTGATTTCTATACATGCGTTCAGACTTAATGGGGAATTACTTTATAAGTTTTGGAAAATCCAGCCCTTAAAACCACTATTAATTTTATACAATACATTCATACACAAAGTTAATTGCCACCCTGCACCATGTGCTTCATCATGGTACTATTAGAGTGTCAAAACAGCTTTTTGCTGCAATTTCATTTAGTGAGCCCAGCCTAAAACCTTTAATATTTTTGACCTTGAAAATTGCTTTGAAGTCCTGGAAAAAGCCTGGAATTTCATGGTAAAAAAAGTGGGAGCTCTGTATGCTATAATCAATAAATGCAAAACTCTGTAATTGATTCTTTTTGCCTTTCTGGATGATAACTTATAAATTATCAGCTATAATTCAAGATAGACTCCTGAGACCCTTTTCTTGTCCTTCAAAAGAACAGTCAAGAAAAATGGGAAAGCTTTTATTGATACAGTAAGTTACATGAACCTCTGTCTTATTTGTCATCCTTTTTGTTATTTGGATCCCCATCTGGGCCAGTATTAAGCTGCTTGTTATAAGAAGTGATTAGGGATACTGTCAAATTGTAAAGGACACACTAGAATTATTTTCAAGTTTTACAGACTTTGTGACACCAAACTCAAGAACAAGTGACCAAAAACTCATTTTATCCCCGAAACTTGCATCCAAATGTGTTTCAAATCGTTACGAAACATCGCTTTTCGTTGATTACTTTTCAGTCAAACATATTTGAAAGAGGGGAATTTTTTAATGTGAAAACAATGGCTTGTCCCTCTTGTTCCAAGAAGTTTCTTCAACATCCAGTGTTAAAGAAACATGTACAAGTAATGTATATGAAGTATGCATGTTTTCGCTTTTATTTTTCCGGCAATATTAGCCAAGTACTGCTTGACATTATTCAATAAATTGCAGATTGGAGGCTAACAAAGTGTGAAATTATAGACAATTTCTGCATTGATTTGACTGAAGTCATGTTTAGCCCTTGTAAACTAAGAGGTTAAACTTTGCTTTGTTGAGGATTCAGACATTCTATACTGGCAGGGATTGGCAAATCAATTTGTATTTGTGTTTGTTATTTACTTTTAGGCACATGCCAAGGAAAGCACATGTATTAGTCACAGTGACTTGTTTTCAGTGTGTATCGATGAATTTGCTAGAATGGAAAGTGGATGAACACCCTGCTCTTTTTGAGAAGTGTTCGGAGAACCAAGCAGGGAGTGAAACTTCTATCATCGGGACCAATGGCTTTACGTCCCCTATGAAGGACGTTGGATGCCACCTAACCATTGGCCACTTTTCACAAAGGTCGGGTGGGGTAGGTTTGATGCATAAGACAAACCTCTGCGCTTGATGTCAGCGTATATGGTTCTGCATGTCTGTGCAAAAATTGCTGGTTAAATTGCTGATAGACGCGAACCTGTACCTCCAGAATCTCTCCCATACGCTCAGCCGACTGAGCTGCCTGCCTCCTCAAGGTATAACTTCTCCACTGGGTTTTGAATTCCGCACTTATTCTAAAAATTTGTTCATAAAGAAAATAAGAATAGAGAATATTATGTGCACATGTTTAATACAAACTGTGCTACACATTTGGTTGTCCAATGGACATATCCATAACAAATGTCAGGGGATGGCAGAGTTGTAGTGGGGCTGGGGGAAATAAAGCCCCCCTTATCCATCACAAATGTCAGGGATGGCAAAGTTGTAGTGGGGCTGGGGAAAATAAAGCCCCCCTTATCTGTCACAAATGTCAGGGATGGCAGAGTTGTAGTGGGGCTGGGGGTAATAAAGTCCCCCATATTTTTACTGAGCCAAAAAAATATATAAAATTATCAAAATGGATTATTTTGTCTTGCCTATAAAAGCCAAACATTGCAGGGCTTCTAGGGCCTATTCCCCTAGTCCCCTATAAGGACTCACAATGGTAATTACGGTAGTGTTAATAGTCAACATGACCAGCCTCCCCCTCCCCCACTTCTAAAATCTTTCACCGTCCCATATTATGGTTGTCCGATTATGATTTGTCGATCCCTGCATACTTGCATGATAATAATAATTAGTTCAGTGGTCAAGCAAGTTTATCCTATATGAAAGAGGACATTAAAAGAAACATAGTAGGGAAGACAATATTTAAAAATCTTCCGTTGAGGAGATAGTCCAGTTTAAAGCTCTGTCTTATCTGTGCAGAAATGACTGATGTAGGCTACAAGTCTACTATGGAAAGTTGCCGCTGTCATCCTCACATTCTAAACAATTGGTAATGTATTTAAAAGAAAGTTTATTTTACTTTTTTCCTATTTCAATTCCTTTTCGTCAAACTTTCTTCAGGTGGTAGATTATAATTATCCTTAAAATATTATGTTTAATTACTTTCCTGACATATGCAACTGTTTTTAAGCCACAGAATCGCAGCACAAAATATGATAGAATACATAAAGACTCTGTGGAATCTGAGGCTGTGATGTCACAAGTAGTCTCATTTCAGTCATTTCTACACAAATAATACCAAACTTCAAACTTAAACATCTCCTTAAGAGAATAAGATTTTAGAATGCTTTCTTCACCATTTTGTTTCTTTTGAAGTCTTCTTTCATGTAAGATGGACTTGCTTGACCCCTAAACTAATACTTGAAAATTAGCCTGTGATTAATAAAAATAGAAATAATTTTTTTTCTGAATTAACTGAGAGGCATGATTTCTCCTTTAATCTTGAGAGGATGCATCTGCAAGGTAATTAAAGGAATATTCCTGTCAACTTCCGCTCATACATGTATGATAGAGGGCTCCTAATATAAACAAAACAAATTTTTGATGAATCTATATTGATACCTTATTCCACTTAGAAGTTTACTACATTTCAACAATTTCACCGGTGTGTTGAATAGTGACCTTGTAATGTGAAGTGTGATGCCACAATTGCAGATCTAAGATAATTCTGCATGTATTTCTATCAAATGAAAATTAATTTCTCTTTTACGAAGATACATTAGCAGATGGGCAAAGCATGTTCGTGTAAAGTGCATGCTTATGTTTTACTCCCATGTCAATAATTAAACACAAAAATCCCTTGATGATTTATAAAGAGGCAATTAATTTTAAAGAAATACCTTTAATTGTTTTTTCACCAGTTTGTTTCTTTAAATAGTGCTCTATCATATATGAAATTTACTATTCACAGGAATATTCCTTTCAAGTTGGAGAATAGGGCTGAGGCTGTTTACAGTATGTGAGTGAATGATAAAAAACAAAGAACATGTCCCGCTGTTGCCTCAAATGATGAAAATCAAGATTGAAGGAAATTATATATGGGTGGATGAACATTGTTAAAAAAAATGACTTAAGTGGTTAGACATTTCCATCTTGTCATTGAGGACAATAAGAAGGAAAACAGCTTCAAGGGAGCTGACTTAACGTTTTTTTAAATGCATATCAAGATTATACACAGCATTCTTACTTTCCTTAAATCTATATACAAGTCAAGTGTATATTGTTGAAATTTATCTCAAATTTGTTTGCTGCTTGATCGCTCTGTATCTTTGAGGAATAAAAGTAAAGTGATTTTATTCCATTTGAAAAGAACATTGAACGTAATTTCTTCAAATGGATTATATAACCCTGTGGATCATTTCATACTGATATTACCCAAATGTGGTTACATCAGCCAATCAACAACTAAATAGCATGCAATTACTGGAAAACGTCAATAGACAAGTACATAAGTTTTCTGGTCAACCACATACCGAAAAGAAATTGAAGTTTGAATTTTGAATTCAGATTGAAAAAATGTTATGTGTGAACAGGAAACACCTTAAAATGCTTTTGTTTTTCTTTATATTTCGTTCCTTACATAAAGCAATATCTTTCCGTAGGAGAAATGGTCCGTCAATCATTCACAGTTAATGCACACATCACCTCAGGCATATAATGCACAACTATATTATCACCAGTTTACAAACAAATTTCTCCCACTAAGACACTTAACACGAATGAGAGATTTCAAACACAAACGTGCCCTGGTTACTCAGCATTGGCTTATGTAATCTTATACACACAAATAACCTTGGTTGACTGTGGTGTGCATGGGATTAGCAGATAAACAATCATTGTTTAGAGTGGAAACAGAATAAACTGAACAGGAAGTTGGGTTGGTAATTGTCATACCTGAATTTTCAGAATTAACTCAGGTGCCAGGTGCGGTATAGGCTTTAAGAGAAATTTTTGACATGTAAATCCAGACCTTGATAATGTTTAAAATGCCTTCTCCAGCTTGAGGTTGGTTGAGGTTATGATCAAATCTTTTCATTAGAATTTTGTTCCCTTTTTTCAAAGAGAAATGACAGAGGGTTAAAATACAATAGATTTACATAAGAGAATAGAGATTATGTCCCGTTCATACACAAGAGTAACACAACAATTTGCATGTATGTACAACATGCTGTAAAAAGGCCAATTTGAAACGTGTTTGATGATTTTGTTTTTCTTTCTTCATGTTTTAGTGGATTGTAAATCAAATCGCTAAATGTTGCCTAAACCCATTTTAGTGCTCTGGTCACATATCCAATTGCTGTAATTCACAACACCTGAGGAATAATACAATAAAGATGCATAAAGACTTTTTTGGGAATGTGAGAATGTGATGTCATCAGCACAATTACATTGGGCCAATGTTGGCAAATGGTTCACGTTGGCCCTACTGTGGGAAAACATTGGCTGAAGGTTACTGTAGGTGCTTATAGGTGCCCAACTGTTGCACCAACGTGCATAGCCAACTTAGTTATAGTAAGTTGGACCAATATTGTTTCAACATTAGGATACCAACCCAATATGTTACCAGTATATGCCAACATTTGACCACCTTCGGGCCAATTGTGTGTGCTATCTGGGTTAAAGGCTTATTTCAGTCATTGCTACAGAAATCTGATGGAATATCTTCTAAACAAAATACAATTTTGAATACTTTGTTTTTCCATTTTGTTTCTTACGCTGTGGTAACTGGAGCCCTGGACCATGACAGCACCTCCTGCTCAAGCACCCAACTCTGCACCAATTGCGACGGTACTCACACTGCCAACCATCCCTCCTTCTCAAAAGACTGCCCAATCTAGCTTCAGAAAAAGCAGATAAGCAAACTGAAAATCCTTAATCCCAACATCACTTACTCGGAGGCCAGGAAGCGATTTTTTGCTTCCCTCCACACTAAGCCTTCCTACTCGAGCACAGTCTCCTCTAATACCAATACCGCCCTCCCCCCCCTCTCCCTTCCCGTAACACAACTAAAACTGATTCACATACCCAAACCGACCTCACCTGGCTCTTCTTGCTTAGTCCTAAGCCCATCACCATTGCCAACAATCCAACCACACTCATTACCCATACCACCTCCACCACTTCTCTCCCCAACTTTCCTTCCTCCTCTAAGACTCCCGCCGTCCCCAACACCTCTAATGCCATCAAATTCAAGCCAACGTGGCTTAACAAACATTAAAACAACAAACCAACAAACAACCAATCAACAAACAGCCCACCATCCAAACCCACACATATGATACTGAAGAGAACATTGTTCGATTACTGAACATAATTCTCATCCAACTTTTAAAACAACAGCTCCAGAAAATCAGGGACAGATCCAAAGAAAAAACAAGCCAACTCAGACACAACAGATCTTCCTCCAGATAACCTTCTGCCTCCTTATGGCATGCAACACAAATAATTACTATAACACTCACAACATTATACAATGGAACATCAGGAGCCTTAAGGCCAATTCTGAAGAAATTGACCTACTGGCCACCACCTTTAACCCGGTCGTCTTCTGCCTACAAGACTTCACCATCTTCTACTCCTCCCCTAGCTTTCCTATTGTTGAAAATAGGCTCCAAACCAGCCTCAATCAGCTGCAAGTCTGGAGCAACAATAACGGTTTTAGATTCTCCAAAGACAAGACAGTCTGCATGCACTTTTGTCATTTCAACAACCTCCACCCCAACCCGAACTTTGTGCTCAATGGGAATCGCATCCCTAAAGTTGAAAACACAAGGTTCCTTGGTCTAACTCTAGACCCCAAGCTCACCTATAAGCCACACATCACCAACCTGAAACTAAAATGCAATAGCTCCCTCAACATCCTCCGACTGCTCTCCAACACTACTTGGGGAGCGAACCGCTATGCTCTCCTCAAAATTTTCAGGCTCACCATTCGTGCCAAGCTTGACTATGGCAATATTGTTTACTGTGTCGCTCACAACTCATACCTCAACCACATTAACACCATCCAAAATGAAGCCCTCAGGCTTTGTCTAGAGCCTACAGGACCTCCCCAATCACTAGCCTTCATGTTGAAGCCAACGAACCCCTTTCTACTTAGATGTAAAAAGCTTAGCCTCTCCTATGCTTTTAGAGTCCTCACCAACACCCAGAACCCTGTTTACAACCTCATTAGGTACCCCAATTTCTCCTCCCTCTTTGATAGGACTAAAACCCTATCGCCCCTTTCAGCTTACGCATTAAATCAGACCTCTTTCAACTTGGCATCAACCCCGCCACTCTCGGCACCTATTCCTGGCCCACTTTTCCGCCTTTGGGCCACCCCTTCCTTCTGTCCACCTAGACCTCTCCACTTATAACAAAACTCAAACTCACCCTAATCTCTTCATCAATCTCCACAACCAAATCAAAGACCAACTCTCAAATTACACCTCCATCTATACTGATGGCTCCAAGGAAGGCAACAAGGCAGCTGCTGCTGCATCATCCAAGACATCACCCTCAGTAGCAGACTTCTGACCACTCATCCATCTTTTCAGCCGAGGCTAAGGCCATTCTCCTCGCCTCAACTTTATTGAGTACTCTCCTCTTAGTCACTTTGCCATTTTCTCTAACTCAAAGGCTGTTCTTACTTCATTACTCAATCTTAAATGGGATAACCTCACCTGCCACCTCCTCCTCCAAAAACTCTTTTCTCCCACCCTCTGCAGGAAAAGTGTTCTTTTCTTCTGGATACCCAGCCATGTTGGCATCCCTGGCAATGACAGGGCTGATACAGCCGCTAAGCTTGCCCTTAACCTCCTCCCTTCCCTTTCCCAAAACCCTCTCTGACATCAAACCGCTTTATCGCTTCTCTTGTGTTCGTGACCACTGGCAAACCTTATGGAACTTCCAAATTGATAACAAACTCCATGTTATCCAGCCCACAATCCCGATCAAATCCACCATCAACAACCTTTCTCAGATCGACAACGCTCATATTACCCGCCTTAGAATTGGTCACACCCACCTCACTCACTCCCACCTCCTTATTGGTTCCCCAACCCCTCTGTAACAATTGCCACTGCATCCTTACAATCCAACACGTTCTCCTTTGCTTGCCCCCTGTACAACCTTCCCAGAGCTTCTCGCTCCCCACAACTCAATTGCTGAGTTCTTCCAAAAAATCCTCCAGATAAAATAGTCTCCTTCCTTCAGCATGCATCCCTCTACAACCATATTTAATCCTCCTCTTCCACCCCCTCTCTACTTTGTTTTTAGTTTTACCCATGCACCTCCTCTCTCGATCACAGCTTTCTGGCTTTTGTTCTTGAATTTCTCTCATTCTTCCCCTGGTCTCTTTCCTTACTACCTCTAAAATGATCTGACCTCTCAGGCACAATTTGACCTTCGTTGTCGTGGTGCCGTTAAGACCTCATCAAACAAACAAACCTACAAGAAACCTTGAAAACCACTGATCATTATTCCCTCAACAACTTTGCTTGCTATCACAAAAATCAAGTGGATGCCGACAAGGCCTGTAGGGCGTCTCCATTCTCATTAGACACAATATCCCACACACCCCTGTTCATGTGAACACCGACCATCAGGCCATCTGTATGTTTATCTCCCTCCACAAAACCTTCACTCTTTGCAATATCTATCTCTCCCTAACACCAACATTCAGCCAACCAGCCTTAACAACCTCATCTTTTAACTCTTCTTCCCCTTTATCCTTCTTGGTCACTTCAACACCCACAACCCCCTGTGGGGCTTCAATACCACTACCCTTAGAGGCAAGCTCGTCGAAAACTCTCTTCGACAGCAGAGCCTCTCTTTGCTCAACACTAACTCCCCGACCTACCTTCACCCTGCCACAGGCGTCCTCACCTGTATTGACCTGTCTATCTGTTCCTCCAACCTCCTTGATTTTAGCCTTGAGACCTTGAGAAACTTTCGACACTACTTGGAAATATGGCATTATCCACAAACTTTACACTTTCAGCCTTAGAGGCCACCTCCCCATCCTTATTCAATACTTCCTCTCACCCAGGCATTTCCAACTTCATATTGGCCGCCCCTCTTAAACCCTACCCCCAAGAAGAGGGCGTCCCCCAGGGCAGCATCCTCTCCCCCACTCTATTCAACCTGAGCATTAATGACATCGCGGACAACCTTGGCCCCAACATCAAACGTGCCCTCTACGTGGCAACTTCACCATCTTCTACTCCTCCCCTAGCTTAATTTTTCTTGTCAAAAATAGGCTCCAACTCAGCCTCAACCGGCTGCAAGACTGGTGCAACAATAACAGGTTTAAATTCTCCAAAGACAAGACAATCTGCATGCACTTCTCTCATTTCAACAACCTCCACCCCAACCCGAACCTCGTGCTCAATGGCAATCACATCCCTAAAGCTGAACACACTAAGTTCCTGGGTTTAACTCTAGACCCCAAGCTCTCCTACAAGCAACACATCATCAACCTGAAACAGAAATTCAACAGCTCCCTCAACATTCTCCGCCTCCTCTCCAACACCACTTGGGGTGTGAACCACCATGCTCTTCTCAAAATCTTCAGGATTACCATTTGTGCCAAGTTTGACTACAGAAATATTGTCTACTGTGCCGCTCACAACTCATACCTCAACCACATCAACACCATCCAAAATAAAGCCCTCAGGCTTTGTCTGGGTGCCTACAGGACCTCCCCAATCACCAGCCTTCATGTTGAAGCCAACGAAACCCCCTCTCTGCTAAGGTGTAGAAAGCTTAGCCTCTCTTATGCTTTTAGGGTCCTCACCAACACCCAGAACCCTGTTTACAACATCATTAGGTACCCCAGTTTCTCCACCTTCTTTGATAGGACTAAAACCCTATCCCCTCTAGCTTATGCATCAAATCAGACCTCCTCCATCTCGGCATCAACCCCACCACTCTTGGCACCTTCTGCTGCTCCACTTTTCCTCCTTGGGCCACCCCCTCCCTTCTATCCACCTGGGCCTCTCCACTCATCACAAAACCCAAACCCACCCTAACCTCTTCATCAACCTCCACAACCAAATCAAAGACCAACTCTCAAACTACACCTTCATCTATACAGATGGCTCCAAAGAAGGCGAAGAGACGGCTGCTGCTGACATCACCCTCAGTAGCAGGCTACTCATCCATTTTCTCAGCCGAGGCAAAGGCCATCCTCCTTGCCCTCAAATTTATTCTCCGCTCAGCCACTTTGCCATCTTCTCTGACTCCAAGGCTGTTCTTACTTCTTTACTTAATCGTAAATAGAATAACTTTACATCCCACCTCCTCTGGAAATTATTTTTGCCCACCCTCTGCAGGAAAAGTATTCTTTTCTTCTGGATACCCAGCCATGTTGGCATCCCTGGCAATGACAGGGCTGATGCAGCCGCTAAGCTTGCCCTCAATTTCCCCCCTATCCTTTTTTTCCAAAACCCTTTTTGACATCAAACCGCTTATTGCTTCCCTCGTTCGTGACCGCTGGCAAACCTCATGGGATTCCCAAATTGATAACAAACTCCACGCCATCCAGCCCACCATTCCGATCAAACCCACCATCCACAACCTCTCTCGTGTCGACATCATTCATATTACCCATCTTAGAATAAGTCACACCAACCTTACTCACTCCCACCTCCTTATTAGCTCCCCCAACCCCTCTGCAACAGTTGCCATTGCACCCTCACAGTCCATCACGTTCTCCTTGCTTGCCCCCTGTACAACGTTCCCAGAGCTTCCCTTGCTTCCCACAAATCAATTGCCGAGTCCTTCCAGAAGAACCCTCCGGATAAAATTATCTGCTTCCTTTATCATGCTTCCCTCTACAACCATATTTAGTACTCCTCTCCCACCCCCCTCTCTACTTTTTTTTCTTCACCCATGCACCTCCTCTCTCGATCCCAGCCTTCTGACTTTTAGTTCTCGTATTTCTCTCAATTTCCTCCCCGCTTACCCTGTATTCTTTCCTTCGTACCTCTAGAATGATCTTACCTCTCAGGCACAATTTGACCCTCGTTGTCATGGTACCATTAAACCCCATCAAACAAACAAACAAACATTGTTTCTTTAATGGTATGTACTATTTTGTGTTAAACATGCTTCATCACTGAACTTTAAAGGTCTTGTTTTAATTTAGAGAATATAAATAACTCCATCTTGACTGTCAGTCAGCAGAATGTTTCTTAGGTGTCCCTAGTCGTTTGAAGAAGTAAGATGCAATTTCCTTTGGAATTGTTTTGAAGGAATTTTGTTAGGATTCTCATTGTATCTGTCCTTCCCATGGGCAAGTAGTGTTATGCTACACCTCTTGGCATACAACATGCATATCGAAATCAATAGAGAATGTGTTACACTTGCTTATGTCTCTGACGTTTTCTGTAACACATTTTACATCAAAGATAAAAGGAGAGAAAGCCTTTTACATCATTAACAACCTACAATATTTGAAGGAAGGAAAACTTTGTCCAAAACTGTGTCAAAAATTGATTTCTTGTAGGTGCAATTGGAATAACAGTGTATGGAAATGATTAACAAATGTTTGAAAAGTGTATGTCCTGTCAAAGTACTTTTAAAGCTTATTCCCAGAAAATGGCAAAACGTTTTCCTTTTTTTGGATATGTAAATGCTAGTGGATAGAATTGTTTTGTACTAATGATTGCTGGAAAAGGTCAGCTGTGTGCGTGATGTCATTCTGGTTGGAGTTGGATTTCAGACGATGCTATATCCAAAATCAATATTTGGTTTTAAAATCTTAAGAAGTGAATTTTTTAGCTTTCTTACAGTGCATCAGTTTCTTTTCTTTTAATCACTTGAGCAGTGTGACATTGATAAGAGGGAGAACAGAGGGACAATTTTCCTCTCGTTTATGTGATATTTTTTACTGGAAAATATTTAAAATGTTCTTTTCATTTTTATGTGTTTAGTACAGACATATTGTAGAAATTGCAAAACCTTGTCAGAATTGGCTTGTTTCCTTTAAGAAATTTGGTAATAAGTGAAAAAGGAATGGATTTTCAATAGAAAATAAATAGATCTATACTTAATCCCAAATTTGTATATAAAATTTACATATTATAAGTTGAAATAAAAAGTTGTAAAATGGCTTTTTTTTTTCTGATTTTGACAGATTTTTTACTGTTAATTCATATGGTTTATAGTATCAAAACAATGAAAAGTTGCCTCTACTAATTGATAAACCAACAATTCGATGAGTGAAAGCAAGTATTTGATGTGACATTTCTTGTGTGGAATACAGACATTAGAACAACTTCCAGGACCAACTGATTTCTGAGTACTTTTAAGTGTCAATTTTATTCTTTATCACATGATACATGTATAGCTTAATATCTTTGTTCTGGGAAGGAAAATCTTTTCATTATTTTATGAAAGAACATTTTCATTCTTTGTAAAGCATCTCAGGCACAATTTGACCCTTGTTGTCGTGGTGCTGTTAAGACCTCATCAAACAAACAAACATCTTTGTAAAGCAGTGTAAAATTCGGCACAGTATATAGAAGGCTATTACTTTAATAAAAAACTTTTCTCACTAGAATTATTCCAAAGAGGAATTGCTTTGCGGTTACAGCAATAAGTGATGTAAGCCTTTAGATACAGTGCTTTGTTAAGAAAACCCCTCAATAATTGTGTCTATTTGCATAGTTCTTGTTGGTGTTTATAATGCCAACTCATTTGACCAGTATAGATTTTCTTGCAGGTGGTATGTGGGCCTTAAAGGTATATAAACAGGTAGAGGTAACATGAGCTAAAATGATTTGAAATCCTCTAAAAACCATGAAGCAAGCAAACAATTTCATCGAAATCGGTTAAAGATTAGCCATTTTACAGCTTTTTGAAGATTTTTGTATAAATATGCGAAAATTTGTGTTACTCTTGTAATGTATAAACGGGACATTCTGTAGTCTCTATTCTCTTATGTACATCCATTGTTTTTAACCCTCTGCCATTTCTATTTGAAAAAATTGAAGAGAATTCTAATAAAGAGGATTTGATCTTTACCTTACCCTAACCAATTTTAAACTGGAGAAAGCAATTTGAACATTTTCAAGGGCTAGAAATTAAGGGAAGAAATATAAAGAAAAACAAAAGCATTTTGGGGGCATTTTTCTGTTCAAAATTTGATTACCTATAACTTGAAAACTACACATGCTATTTTCAATATCTTGTAACATGCAGTAACCCAGGGCCACACTTTCCATCAAATTATTGCTATTAGTGAAACTCTTATCTAAATACTAAGGCAGCCTCTGACATATGCTTTCAAATTCTTGTAATAAAATTTGTATTACAGTAATTCATTTTGAAAAACATAAAACATCCTTCCTGTGTACAGCTCATAAGCCACATATTAATATTTCTTCTGTTTCATTGAGCATTTAATGCAACGTTTTCCTGTAATTTGATGGTAGAATAAACAGAAAGAATTAGTGATGATCTGATGTAATGGCTTAAGCACATGAGAAAGCGAGTGGGGTCACATGTTTAACAAATGAAAGTGAACTTTGCATGATTCACTGTTTAGATTACATTTATAATGAGAAAACCAATCGGTTAGATTGGCCTTATACAAAGCAAGTTTGGACTTAATTGATAGCTATGATTGATTGTAAAACAAAAGATCATCAGATTTCTTATATATTTTTTGGAGTTAAGGGGGAAAAGGCAAACATCCCTCTCTCCCTCTCATTGAAATGTCATTCTAACATTAAATATGCAATATTAAAACAGGGTGGCAAATTGCTGTGTGTTATCATGTAGTCCCATTGAAGATATAATTTTAACATTAAATATGCAAGATTAAAACAGGGTGGCAAATTTCTGTGCGTATAATCATGCATGTCGTTGTGAAAAAAAAACCCAAAAGTGCAAAATTTCTGGGAGATTTAAAAAAAAATCCATGGGTTGCAGCAAAACAAGGAATGAAAAGGTCCAAAAAACAGTGTTAAAAGCAAAAAAAGAAAAGAAAAATAGACAAGGTTAGCAACAACATATGGGGAATCAGCAAAACAACAAAAATGTAATTTTTATTTTGGCTATACAGTCTTGCCATACAATATGGCAGCCAGTAGTATATGCATGTCTTGAATAACAAAAATAAATATCTTTTATAGTGTTACAACAGCTCCCTGATTGAAATCAAATTTGCATCAATTACAATAAAACCATAAAAATCCACACGCTAAATGAATTCGATGAAACTTTTGTTATTTCCATTTTTTATAACATATTTCCTTCCAATCAAGCTCAAATTACTGTTACTTGTCCATAGATCTTTAATATAGGGGGTGGCCAGTGTAGGAGTGTGTGTGTGTGTGTGTGTGTGTGTGTAGGGGGGGGGGGGAAGAGAGAATACAGCCTTTCAGGAGGACACATTTCCACACATTGTATATCTTGCCCAGAACAGAGCTTAATACATTAATCGAAAGGTGAAAGATTTGTGTCCAGCTAAATGGAAATTTTGGGCAACAACCTTATAAAATAAATGCTTAATAATTTTAGGAATGCCACAAGCACACATTATTACTCTACGTAAAATAGCAATTAAGTGCAGTGTTGAATTGAAATTTAATTTTGATATTATTAATACTTAAGAAATGTTACTAGTTTATAGATTAATTGAATGCAGGCCTTTTTTTTATGAATAGTTACATTTAATATCTATATCAATAGTGATTGAAAAATCCCTTAAATCTCATTTGAAGAAGGCCTAGAAAATAAATAAAAACACATGTTATGAATAGATTAAATCATTTAAATTGTATTATTATTAATATTTCAAAGTCTTTCAGCCATTCAAAAACCAAGTCCCTTTTCTTTTCATACCTTAGAAAATAGGACACTTACAAAATAAATTGTAATTTGGTTCATGTCAAATTCAGTATCATCCTTCCCACCTTTGACTTGCCCCCAGGTGCTGTCCGCCACAAAATCATTTACAGATGCTTCACCCACATTTAAAAAACTGAACACTTTTTAAAAATAATCTAATTTTTGAAATAATCAAGTTAGTTACAGTAGCCAAAAAAGTGTAATCGACCCAACCCGGTGCCCCAGTAGTATGTTAGAGACCCCACAAGGTATATTGGAACTTGGAAGTCACGGATGTGAAAAACAAAGACCGGATGGATTTAGGCTGGGAGTTGTCATTTATTTGTGGCAATTCCCTCATGTAGGCATTGAATCCACTCTTAAAAAGGTTGCTGGACTTAATAGAGGGCAGCATATTCAAATGTGAAATTGTTTGTCTGTTAAGAATGAACACTTGGAATTTCTTCATGTGTACAGTATATTTCCTTTTTTCTCCAACTGCTGTTTTTGGCTATTTTCGACAGTTCAGTAAGAAAACACTTGACCACCATGCACCTTTATGTCACTCATGCACAGTAAATATAGATAATAAGTGGATAAATTGTTTACAGAACTAATTAATCTATGAAGAACAAATGTAGCTGTTCTCAAAGCAAGGAGGAAACTGGGATATCTGCATGATTTTAAGCATATGTACATTGTACACGATATGTTTGTAAGTTTGGTGCCTACCAATTACAGGCCTCCTGGTAAACCTTTAAAAACCTTTAAAACCTTTAAAACCTTTATTGACAAATTAAGCCTTTATTCCTTTCAAAATAACCTTTAAAACCTTTAAAAATCTTTATTTTCAGAGTTAAGTAAGGTAAATTATTGAAGTGCCAAGGTTTTAGCTTCATTGGTAAGTATACACATCCATTTAATAGCATATCTGTTTTCAGCACACATTTAAAAAGTAGCAGGACCAAAATAAGATTTCCAATTTCACGTAAGTAATGGACTTTGGCGCCACCAACTGCCTTTTGTCCCAGAATATGCTCATTGTATAAAAATTCATTCCATGAGTTAACCTTTATAAACCTTTTTATTTAAATCCAAAACCTTTAAAAACCTTTATTTCAACTTTTCCAACCTTTAAAAAAACCTTTAACTTAAAAAAGAGTCACTGGGAGGCCTGCAATTATGATTCATTTGAAACTGCATTATGATAATACGGTGGAGTAAGCCTCAGGTTTGCCACTTTTTTTCGTCTGTCATTTTGGTGGTCTTTTTATTGTCTGTAATTGTGACACCTCAAAATGTTTGTAATGGTGATTTTGGTCTGTTTTGGTCATTCGTGGAAAATTTGAAATAGTTGATTTAAATATTTATATCAAAGTTTACCAGTACCATCACCCGCAAGAAAGGAGTATATAAGTATTCTAGAGACTCTAGACAAAATATGCCTTCTTATTTCCACTGGCCCTACGCTCCTGTAAAGGTTTATGAATATAGGAATGTCTATATTGCTTGGAAGAATATGAAAATCTGAGCTGATCAGTTTTAGACTTGTGAAAAAAAGCTCTTAAAATTACTTATCAAAGTTTCATAGGATCTAAATTCATACAAAATTAGTGATATATGTATGACTGGGTGAACATCTCAAAATATTTTTGTGACATTTTTAATTTCTTTCCCAAATTTTAGCCAATGAAAATGATGGGAAACTGAAGTCCTGTTAGAACTTGGGGCATAGCAAAGACTCAAAAACTTTTGCCCAAAATTTGCTGCACCACTTCAAAGAATTATGATAGACATGTAAAAGACAAAAGGGTTTACAACAGGAAATACTAAGGTTGCCCTGTAATACGTCGCAAAAGTTGCATGAAATAAGCGAATTGATTTTTTAAATGCTGTAAAATGGTCAATATTTAACAGATTTGTAGAATTGTTTTTAAAGCAATTGAGCAAATGTGGCCTCTATATGTCCATATACCGTTAATGTATGGAAGTATAGGTATGGTGTTGTCTTTGGCAGAGAAACATTGTTTAAATTTGGTGTCAACAAGAAATTATGGGCTCACATGTATCCACCACTCAGGGAGATGGGGCTCCACCCATTGGGAGAACATGATAATCTCCCAGGGAGATGAGGCTCCACCCATTGGGAGAACATGATAATCTCTCAGGGTGATAAGGCTCCACCCATTGGAAGAACATGATAATCTCCCAAGGAGATGAGGCTCCACCCATTGGGAGAACTTTATAATCTCCCAGGGAGATGAGGCTCCACCCATTGGAAGAAATGATAATCTCTCAGGGAGATGGGGCTCCGCCCATTAGGAGAACATTGAGATCTCCCAGGGAGATGAGGCTCCACCCATTGGGAGAACATGATAATCTCCCAGAGAGATAAGGCTCCACCCATTGGGAGAACATTATAATCTCCCAGAGAGATAACGCTCCACCCATTGGGAGAACATTATAATCTCCCAGAGAGATAAGGCTCCACCCATTGGGAGAACATGATAATCTCCCAGGGAGATAAGGCTCCACCCATTGGGAGAACATTATAATCTCCCAGAGAGATAAGGCTCCACCCATTGGGAGAACATTATAATCTCCCAGAGAGATAAGGCTCCACCCATTGGGAGAACATGATAATCTCCCAGGGAGATAAGGCTCCACCCATTGGGATAACATGATAATCTCTCAGGGTGATAAGGCTCCACCCCCATTGGGGAGCATGATGATGTTTCAGGGAGATAAATCTCCACTTATTGGTAGAACATAATAACCTCTCAGGGAGATAAGGCTCCACCCCCATTGGGGAACATGACGATCTTTCAGGGAGATGAAACTCCACCCATTGGGAGAACATAATAATCTCTCAGGGAGATGTGGCTTCACCCATTGGGTGCACATGATAATCTCTCAGGGTGATAAGGCTCTACCCACCCATTGGGAGAACAGGATAACCTCTCAGGGAGATGAGGCTCCACCCCCATTGGGGAACATAATGATGTTTCAGGGAGATAAAACTCCACCCATTTGGAGAACATGATAATCTCTTAGGGAGATGAGGCTCCACCCATTGGGGGAAAATTATAACCTCTCATGGAGATAAAGCTCCACCCATTTGGGGAACATGATAATCTCTCTGGAAGGAGGAGTAAGTAAAAAAGTTCTTTATTTGCTGGCAGATATAAACCTGAGCCACAATCAATTTTTGTGGAACATTTCAGCCCTGAATGGAACAGGGCTATGAATGGATCTATTGAGGCTATGAAGACAATGACATGCTAAACATTAACTTCCTCAAGCACCGCTAAACAAAAATTGTGGTTTCATATACTTTGACTACAAATTTATTCATTTGGAATGCAAAATCAAGAATAAAAATCAGTAATTATTTTTATTTTTAAAACAAAATCTTTTTGTAGGAGTATGTGCCGGTGTAATTGACATAGGGGCCAGCTGGATGAGTGACCTCAAGCTGGGGATCTGCCTCAATGCATTCTGGCTGAATCAGGAACAATGCTGCTGGTTTAATAACGACACCGCTTTCGACAACGATGAAGGTTGCACCGAGTGGTATACGTGGGCAGAGCTATGTGGCTATTTTCAATTAGACGTTGGAAGTTACTTTTTGAATTATTTTTTCTACATCTTATTGTCGGTACTGATGGCTCTTATGGCTGTGATTCTGGTACGAGCGTTTGCACCGTATGCTTGTGGGTCAGGAATTCCAGAGGTAAAATTTGTTTTTTTATAATTATTTTCTGATAATTTGTCATTTGAATCTTTGAGATATTTGAGAATGTCCAAAATGATAATAACATCCAAGAACAAATGTCAATGACCTACATCTTGAGGCAATATTTGTTTCTTTTTAAACATACTAAATCATCAGTGATTTTATGTATCAGTACTACATTTCTTTTCATCTGTAAACAAACAATGAAGTTTCTTCTGAAGGGCCAGGTTTTTAGCTTAAATTTCCTGCAGGGCTAGAACATGTGTATCTTTTTTACTTACGACATGTTGAGAGCAATGTGACTTCTTATCTGCTCTCTCAAACTTTCCATTCTGATTATACTCTACCACGCACTTTTCCACCTAAACATTTGCACCTTCTCTTATTTTCCAGGATTTTCTCTTTGTGGATGGGTGACTGCTTTCAGTAAGATCGCGTATTTTTATTTTCCCTTCCATTGTGACCAGGCCTACACGCCCTTTTTGATACATGTACAGTGGTTCTCGTATAGTAGTTCTGACTTTTTTTTTTCTAGTTGCTTTGGGTCTCCCGACCCTTGGTATTTGTTTTCCAATACGATCAAACACTTCTGCCTTGACTTTGACTCTCTCTCTCTCCCCTCCCAGTGACCTACCACTACCTCCATCCCTCAGCCCCAATCCCCAAAATTGTAAACGTTCAGGCACCAACAAACCAGATAGTTTTAAAAGAGTTTCCCCCTTCCTCATCCACAAGGCGCTCCACAGCCTTGTCAGTCCCCTTCCCTAGGTATCTACCCTCAGATCCGGTGATCTCCTGGTGCACTTCACCAGGAACACTCAAGCCACCACCCTCCTCACCACCAAAGTCCTAGCTAATATCCGGTATTGACATGATAGTCACTTCCCACCATTCCCTGAACTCCAGCAAAGGCGTCATTAGAACCAGGGACCTTGCCTACTGGACCAATGAAGATTCATTGAGGAACTTACCAGCCAACATGTCACTGAGACCTGTCGTCTCTTCCTTAAGGGAGACAATGTCGAAACACCTACCAATACCATCTTCCTGACTCTCCCCTCCCACATCACTGCTGGCTATCTGAGAATCTCAGTTGCCCCCTACACTGCCAACCCTCTCCGCTGTCAGAAGTGCCAGAGGTATGGCCATGGAAAAAAATGTCACAGCCAAGCACGCTGTGGCAACTGTGGAGCCTTGAACCATGACAGCGCCCTTGCACCAACACCTCACATTGCACCAATTGCAACGGTACTTACCCAGCCAACAATCCCCCCTTCTCAAAAAACTGCCCCACCTGGCTTCAGGAAAAACAGATAACTAAACTGAAAACCCTTAATCCCAGCACCACTTACCAAACCTTCCTAGTCGAGCACAATCTCCTCAAACCTCAGTATCCCCCCCCTGACCCTAACATAACTAAAACTGACTCACATGCCCAAACTGACCTCAACTGTCTCTTCTTACAGAGTCCTGAGCCCATCACCTTTGCCAACAACCCAACCACACACATTACACAAACCACCTCCACCACCACCTCTCTCCCCAACCTTCCTTCCTTTTCTAAGACCCCTACTCCAACACTTCAAATGCCATCAAACATCAAACTCAAGCCATACTGGCCAACAAACAACAAATCAACAAACAGCCCACTACTATCCAAACCCACATGTATGACACTTAAGAGAACATGGATTGTTGGATTACCGAACCCAGCGAACATACTTATTATTCAATTTTCAAAAACAACCGCTCCCAAAGAAACAGGGACAGATCCAAAGATTAAAGAAGCCAACCCAGACACAACAGAGCTTCCTCCAGGTAACCCCTGCCTCCTTATGGCGTACAACACAAACAATTGCAAGAACACTCACAACATACAATGAAACATCAGGAGCCTTTAGGCCAGTTCTGAAAAAAATTGACCTACTGGCCACCACCTTCAACCTGGTCGTTTTCTGCCTACAAGAAATCTTCTTGAAAACTACTGACCATTATTCCCTCAACAACAGCTTGCTGTCACGAACATCAAGTGGATGCCGACAGGGCCTGTTAGAGCCTTCCCATTCTCGTTAGACATAATATCCCACACAGCCCTCTTCATGTGAACACCGACCTTCAAGCCATCTGTATCTCTATCTCCCTCCACAAAACCTGCACTCTTTGCAATATCTATCTCCCCCCCCCTGACGCCAACATTCAGCCAACCAGCCTTAACAACCTCTCTCTCAGCTGTACAACCCCTCTGTAACAATTGCCATTGCACCCTCACAGTCCATCACGTTCTTCTTGCTTGCCCCCTGTACAACCTCCCCAGAGCTTCCCGCACCCGTCACAACTCCATAGCTGAGCTCTTCCAGAATCCCCCTCCGATATAATGATCTCCTTCCTTCATCATGCCTCCCTCTACAACCATATTTAGTTCTTTTTTCCCTACCTACATTTAGGCCTTTTTTACACCCCTGCACATCCTCTTTCGATCCTAGCTTCCTGGCTCTTAGCCCCCATACTTCTCTCAGATTCCTCCTATTTTCTTTTCTTCCTACCTCTTGATTGATCTAACCTTTCAGGCACAATTTGACCCTTGCTGTCATGATGCCATTAAGCCCTCATCAAACAAACAAACATAATGTGTGTGAAGTCAAAAGTGCAGAGGAATCCTTTGGATATTAAAATGATGTTTTCATCAGTGAGTAATTAACACTGTTGCAGAGGCGTAGGATGTAGGGGGAAACCACTCCCTTGGGAGGATTTCACCTTCCCGGTTGGATGTTTTTTTTCTGGTTGGGAGGTGAAATTGGGAAATTATCAACATAAAGTATAACAATGTGGTAAAGTTGTTGGATATTGGTAAAATTTCCCCCAAATTGGCCAACATTTCCTAAAAACAGGAAAAAATTGAAAATTTAACCCACCATCTCAGATTTGCTTGGAATTTGGCATATTTGTTTTGAATAATGTATCTAAAACACCTGTCAAATTTTATCCTCATTGCACAAGGCTTTTTTGAGATATGGACATGTAAATCTCAACCAATTTTACCCTAATTTCTTGATCTCGGCAGCCATTTTGAATTTCTGATAAACAAAATATCCCTCATAATTTCATCTTTTTACTGTCCATTGTTCTAAAAATTGGCATGCTGGGGTTTTGGAGGGTGGGAAATCAACAGGCTATTACCAAAAAGGCATTTAATGTATGGGCCTGAAACTTTGCATATTGTAAATATACTACAACAACATTATCTGTATCAAAAGTGGATAATATTTCTTTTTAGTTTTCAATTTACAGCATTTTCAATTTTGCTGATCATCAGCAAGGAATTTCATGACCTGAAATAACCACTTTGCACTACACCCTAATGAATTAAGAATGTAAAACAGCTGTGTTATGTAGAAAGAAGTACACAAAAAGTTAAAACACACTATGTGAAATAACTACGGCTATTATACCTATTTTATCACTCTTATACTTGTAATTAAGGTACATGGACCAAATGCCTTCCCTGTATTAAGTTTTACAAGTTTCATAACAGCTTTCGACACTACTTTGGAAATACGGCATTATCCGCAAACTCGGGCAGCATTCTCTCCCCCACTCTCTTCAAGCTGAGCATTAACGACATCGTGGACAACCTTGGCCCCAATATCAAATGTGTCCTCTACTCCCACTTTCTTATTGGCTACCCCAACCCCTCTGCTTCCCTCTACAACCATATTTAGTCCTCCTTTCCCACCCTCTCTCTCTACTTTGTTTTTTTCACCCATGCACCTCCTCTCTCGATCCCAGCTTTCTGACCTTTAATTCTTGTTTTTCTCTCAATCTCTTCCTGTTTTCTTTCCTTTCTACCTTTAGAATGATCTAATCTTTCAGGCACATTTTGACCCTTGTTGTCATGGTGCCGTTAAGTCCTCATCAACAAACAAACATAACAATTTAGCATAATTCCTGCACATTAGTGTATAATCTATAAACTGTGTATTTCCAGGGTAAGTATACACCAGGTGCTGTCATCAAATTAATTCTGTGTAATGATAATAGTTAAATGATAATAGTAATATTTCAGATAAGATCTTACAAGAACAGAGATGATCTTTGTTTGTGGTCCAATTAAATATTATTATTATTATTATTGTTATTATTATTATTATTATTATCTTATTATTATTTTATTATTATTATTATTATTCATTATTGCAATTATTTATATAGCGCCTCTCCCGTGGATCGAGGCGCTTTGCAGCAAAATTGATAATACAAAGACAAACTCTTAATATACAATATCAAAAAATAAAAGAATTGCAGGACTATATACGAGCATTAAAGAATTGGTAAAAATAAAAAACTAGTTTAATAAAACAATAAAATAAAATATTATATACTTAAAAACATAATCAGTAGAAAAAAGATGAGTCTTAAGGGCCTTCTTAAAAGTATAAACAGTTTGAGCCTGACAGATTGCAATAGGTAGATTATTCCACAAACGTGGTCCCAGGACAGAAAAGGTACAGTCCCCACATCACACGATTAGTTTTTGGCACTACAAGGCGAGTGACATCCTTGTTGGCGGATCTTAGACCAACGCGTCCAGGTTCATAAATATGCAGCAAATCTTGAAGGTATGAAGGCGCATTTTTTTTAATGCAGTTGTACACATGCAGTATGATCTTGAAATGGAGTCTCTGCTGGATGGGCAACCAATGAAGAACACGCAAGAGGGGGGAAGCGCTTGTACGTCTATCAACACAAAAAATCATTCGTGCTGCACGATTTTGAAGTCTTCGCAAGCATTAAAGGTTTCACGTTATATGCCACCAAGCAGAGAGTTGCCATAATCCAGCCGAGAAAGAATGAGAGATCGCACTGCATGAGCACAAGTATTTTGATCAATGTACCGCCGGATTCTAGAAATATTACGCAAATGAAAATTAAGAGTACAACATATTGTACAGATCTGGGAATTTAAATTCATACAAGGTTCAAACAAGATACCTAATTTTTTAACGGATGATGAAGGAACAATCACAGACCCACCGAACTTCAAATCAATGGACTGGACGGAATGCATTTGTTTTTTGGATGAAATGATTGAAAATTCAGTTTTGGTGTCATTAAGTCAAGTTTGTTATGAAGCATCCAGCCTTTAACTGCCGCAATGCAATTTGACAAGCGAGCTTAGGCAGCTACCCTATCACAGGGCTTTTTAGGATCAAAGCTAACATATAGCTGAGTGTCATCAGCATATATATGGTAAGCAACATTAGAGAGTTTGAAAATGTGGGTAACAGGCTGCAAATAGGCTTTGAAGATCGGAGGACCTGCAACAGATCCTTGGGGAACACCATATTTCAGGGATGGGCAGTAGAATAACTACCAGAGATACAAACTGAACTCTTGCGATCACTAAGATAAGATCTAAACCAGTTTAAAACACAACCTCCAATAACCATACTCACACTGAAGCCTATTCATAAGAATAGTGTGGTCAATGGTATTGAAGGCTGCAGATATATCTAGAAGTCTAGTACAAGTAAAACAACTCTACCCAAATCTAACTCATTTAATATATAGTTCTTAACACGCAATAATGCAGTTTAAGTACTATGTGCCGTTTTGTAGGCACATTGAAAATCTTCAGTAAGATGTTTTGAATGAAGATGTTCATTTAACCTAGAGACTGCTGGTATTCGAAGATCTTGCCAAGGGTGGGAAGATTGGAGACGGGTCGATAATTTTTCGAAACGTCCGGATTGAGGGTGGACTTCTTGATAAGAGGAGAAATAATTGTGTTAGTAAGAATGGATGGAAAACAACCAGAACTAAATGAATTATTTGCAAGAGACATGATTATAGGAGCTACTCAACACATTCTTGCAAGAGCTAAGTGGGCAGTGGGTCAAGAGAACTTGTCTTGTTTGGGATCTTAGAAATTATATGTCGAATCTCAGCTTCATCTACAGGGTGGAAATTTGCAAAGATATCAGTACTGTGCATATGTAAATCATCAATCATCAAATCATCGTCAGAATCAAGCAGAAATACATCATCATTACATTGTTTACTGGTATCAAGAGAAGATATATTTACATTAACACATTTAACGTCAAGTTCAGACCTTATTTTTGCCAATTTATCAGTAAAAAAATTGAGAGTTTCATTTGAGCAGCAGATTGGTAAAGCCTTGGTGGAACTATTGAGAAGTGAGTTAACTGTACGGTAGATTGTCTTTGCATCAGCATTTGCCAAAACACCTTTGAAATGCTTTGTTTTTTATTTAACAATAAGTTCATTTACAACTATATTTTGCTCAAGATTTTGCAAGCAATCAGTATCACTGAGGGTTTTTCTCTACTTACGCTCATATTTGCAGCGTTCTGTTCGGGCCAACCAGACATCATTGTTGAACCATTTAGGACATCCAATTGTTCGTTAAAATCTTGTCTGCTCCGGACAGTGTTTGTCAAGAACTCTGCGCACCCTTGTATTATACTCGGTAGCTTGAGCATTCGCATCTTTTAGCATATTTAGGCCGCTAAGCTCTTGGATAAGGTCAGTCTTGAAAACACCCAGATCGAGATCATTGAAGTTTCTTATTGTGACAGCTTTCCTTTCTAGTGCAGGTTTCAGCTTATTTATCGAGCATTCAATCATGTGATGATCGGAACCATATAAGTTGGGAGATACATTGCATTCTACTACAAGTTATCATCAGCTCGACAGATCATATGATCAAGAATATGACTGGACCTCTGAGTAGGCTTGTCAACAAACTGGTGGAGATTATGTTCAGAAAGCAGATCTAAATATCGCAAAACTTTAGGTTTACTTGGATCATCAACGTGAATGTTTAAAATCACCCATAATCAAAGGCTTTCCAGGCATATTTTCTAAGTCACAAAAAAACTGTTCAAATTCTTCATGGAATTTGGCTACAGTAAAGCCATTTCTATGAGAAGGTGGGGAGCGATATATAGCAACAAGATGAAATGTCTTGTCAATGTCAGCCACACATGTCTGCTCAAAAGTTGTGTACAGTACATATCAGCATTAACTGCAAATGGTGAAATGTTCAGTTTCAAATGATATTTGTAAGTTAAAGCAATGCCACCGTGTTTATCACCGACTCTGGAAGTTTAAAAGGGAATATCTAGATGGTGTGCACTCCCCAATCACCACAGGATTTTCTTCACCAAGCCAAGTTCCACAAATATTTAGGATGTCCACATTAGGATTGAGGATATAGTCATAGATTGTCACAGTTTTATTGCACAATGATTGAGCATTCCAGACATTTATATCTAGTTGCTTCTTACATCCAGGCAGAATTTGAATAAGTTTGTTCACATTTGCACAATTACAGTAAGTATGAGTGGGCTGGTGAGATGAGATGATAGTACAGATTCTATGTTTTTGTTTCCTGTGATTCCCTCTTTTGCGCCACCTAAGGCGTCTTGTTTAAATAACAAATTGAGGGATGTGAGTGAATTTTGTGTCCACGACAAGATTCTGACAGTATATTCAATGTTTTTAAGCTACTTGCAACTTGGGTGAAATATTGCAATTTGAAATCGGCACACATACAATTTTATGTAATAAAATAGAGTCTGACAGCGACATATTTACCATTCAAATGGGTTGCTCAAAACAGCTTTCGAATTTTCAGGTACTTGTTACATAACAGTAGCCAATTGTTGATGTTGTCCACAGTGTATGCGCACATATATACGGTAAAATAAGGCTGACTATTAAATAGGATAAATTCACAAAAAATTGTAGATTACACGATAAAAACACTTTAAAAGCAGTTCTAACCTCTCCATGCATGAAAATTATTTTAAGAATGTAAAACGAAGCCAAAAACAACAGAGCGATAAGCGGGCCAAAGTGGCGCTGCATTCTGTTATGTCCTTCAGGTAGCCCTATTGTTCAATATCAGTGCATTTTTTGTTTTTTGATATGAGAGAAGTGTTTTACAGCAATTGAATCTTGAATAGCACACTGATGAGATGTTGTGTTATTTATTATCAATAATGGAAACATCTTCAAGAACTCAAGAAAATGTTCATTACCTCCGCCAACGAAGTTGGACGGAGGTTATGTTTTTGCCTCTGTAGATTTGTTTGTCTGTTTGTTTGTCATCAAGATATCTCAAGAACTAAAGACTGAATTTAGATCAAATTTGGTGTGTGGTTTTGTTACTGCTTGAGGAAGAAGTGATACAAATTTGAGTCATTGGAACAGGGGAAGGATGAAAATGGGGGGTGAGGACATGTTTTCCCTGTTCATCTGTCATCAAGATATCTCCAGAACTGATGATTGGATTTGAATTAAATTTGGTGCGTGATTTTGTTGCTGATTAAGTTAGAAGGGATTAAAATTTGTAACATATTGGAACAGGGGAAGGGTAAAAAAAGGAGGGGTGGAGATGTTTTAGGATGAGATCTGTCAAGACTAAGTTGTCAATACTAAGTTGTCAAGACTAAGTTGAAACTTTCCTATGAAATGTGCTGAACAATGACTTTGCACTCTGAATGAAGATCCAAACAATCAATTTTCTGGACTCAATGAGACTTACATCAAGTGTTCTTTGGAATCAATGAAAATGAAATAATTAGCTTCTGCCATGAATGGAAGATGATGGAATGTGAATCCTGGCTGAATATAGCTCAAACAATGATGCTTTACTTGAATAAAACTGAAAACAATGGTATGGCCTTGGAAGAAATTAAGTCAGAAGATAATCTTCAAGTGTTTAGATTGCAAATGTTCATTACAGATCAAAACTTGGGGATGAATCTTGGTGGGCCTAGGATTTCTGAGGTAGATTATATTGGGTTTGGGGATCAAATGAACTAAAAAATTATTTTAGGCATGTTGGAATTGCAACAGGCAGAGGTATGCGCTCTAGAGAGTGCTACTAATATTTTGATTAGGGTTGTATGTGAATGAAGAGTGTCACAAATACACAAGTGTTAGTGGAATTAAGAACATTTCAGATCACACAGGATGAAAAAGAACTCATTTGGAGATGTGGTCTTCAAAGAGCTGAATTTACTTATGTTTTTTGTCACCGTACACAAGTTTATTAGAGAAAATATACCATGTATCAATGCTGTGACCCATTTAGAAAAGATTCATTAAAATCCACAAAGGTCAAACATGTGTTTTGACCATTCTATATTAAGTTTTCAAAATACACTTATTGATTATTGACAAAAGATCAAATCTCTATCAAAGCTATTCACCATTAGCAAACTCAACAAAATTATAGTCTAGGCATATGCATTTATAAAATTGATACACAATTGTTTTATAACTTAAAACCACTTGTTATTAAAGAGACATTTTGAGCTGTTAATTTATGCATTTCCAAGAAATGGATTGGAATAGTAACTGAAATTAATGAAGAACAAAAAGATGCATACATTGAATTCATGCATCCACAGATCTTATAAATGGCCCATCAGGGATGATTTCTCTTGGGTTGCACTAACAAATCTGGTGTAAACCCTTGGTAACTGCTACTGGTCAAAAGTATTGCCTTGGCAGCAATGACCATGATTACATTATGAAAATGATGGAGTAAAAAAACTCCAAATTTACAGTAGAGAATACTTAATGCTACATTTGGATAGTTAAGTTTAACATTTTATCAATCTGTCAATTAAGTATTATCAAATCATTGATATAAACAATACATTTTTTTCAACTTTGGAATTCAAACAATATAACTGAAAAATTTAAATCAGACTTGGCTATACATGTATGGTAGTGTTGTTACATGGACAATTATTCTTCGATTTGATTTGAGTTGAAATTTTACACACATTGTTGGTTAGTCAGCAGTTATATTTTATAACTTGGTAATATTTGAATGCAGTATTATTTCAAGGTCAAGAAATTTCCTGCTGATAATCAACAAAATTGAAAATGCTGTAAAATAAAAACTAAAAGGAAAGCCATTGCCATTTTTGGTACAGAGGATGTCCTTGTAGTATATTCACAATATGCGCAATTAGTTTCAGGCCTATACATTAAATGCTTTTTTTCATAACAGCCCATTGAAATTGAACTATTTCACAGACTTTTTTTTCTTCTGAAAAATTCAGAGTGAAGACTTGCCCTAGGAGCATTTTATGTGGCATATTTGAATTCCCCACTTTCTAAAACACAGCATGCCAAGTTTTAGAATAATGGATGTTAAAAAAATGAAATTATGAAAGATTTTTCGTTTATCGAAAATTCAAAATGGCTGCCGAGATCAAGAAATTAGGGCAAAATTGGCAGAGACTTACATGTCCATATCTCAAAAACACCTTGAGCAATGAGGATCAAATTTGACAGGTGTTTTAGATACAATTTTTCATGCAAATCACTACGATCAAGAAGCCGAATCGAAATTGTGTTCTGAACACCCGATCATTAACAGAAAACTGATCGCGTGATCAGGTTACGTACCCCCACTTCCGATATGCATTGCTTGCTTACTCGTGCATTAAATTATAGGATATAGTTTCCAAGCTCTGCGTCGCGATTCATGCATAAGTGATTAAACTAACTTGAATGATTGTTAGGCATGCAATCGTGTCCGGAAATATCCTGCTATGATTGAAAGTCAATATTACTTTCGTGGGTTTTTCCAGTTAGTTGAGGTGAGATGTTGCATGCATCATTAGACAGGTATAACCCCATTTTGGACTACTTTTGAATATAGCGGCTAGATCATCATGTATACCGAATTTCAAGCAAATCTGAGATGGTGGGTTACATGACCCTGTTCAATTGACATGGAATAACCCCAAATTTTTCAGAAACTGGCCAAAATGTTCCAAAAATTAAGCCAAAAATGAAGAAAATGTATAAATTTTGATGGAAACCTAATTTACTAGTCCACTTGAGAGCTATGCCCCTGCTCTACTGGGTTTGTTTGCAATAGACACCTTATAGCCAGACTTAACCATCATGCTAAAATATAACATTGCAAAGGTTCTTCAAGCTCATCTCACCTCAACTAACTGTAAAAACCCACGAAAGTAATAATGACTTTTAATTATATCAGGATAATTTCCAGACAAGATTGCATGCTAACAATCATTCAAGTTAGTTTTAATCACTTATGCGTAAATCACGTCACAGAGCTTGGAAACTGTATCCTATAACTTAATGCGTGAGTAGGCAAGCAATGCATATCGGAAGTGGGGGGTCGTAAGTTGATCAACCGATCAATTTTCTGTTAATGATCGGGTGTTCAGAGCACAATTTTGATGCAGCTTCTTAATCGTAGTGATTTGCTTGGAATAATGTATCTAAAACACCTGTACAATAGCCAGTATAACACAAGGGCATCTTGGATGAGGAGTGAGTCCTATGCCACTTCTTGTAGATTTGGTTCTTGTTTATATCAACCATTCTGAAGAATATTCTACCCATTATTGACCATCTTCCTTCCTCTTTACAGATAAAGACCATCTTGAGTGGTTTCATCATGAGAGGGTACTTAGGGAAGTGGACACTGGTTATAAAATCCATGACCATGATGCTAGCCGTGGCAGCTGGGCTCAGTCTGGGTAAAGAAGGGCCACTAGTCCACGTCGCCTGTTGCTGTGGGAATGTGTTTACCTACTTATTCCCAAAGTATGCAAAAAACGAAGCCAAAAAAAGAGAGGTAAGATTTAAAATCTTTTCCTCTGTTTGGATGCCGAATTATATTTGACTTCTTGAGAGAGCCCATGACCCCTGAGAGGCTTTGTGTCTATCACTTTGCTCCACAAATTTCACGCCTCGATGCCAGTAGCAAGAAATGTTTCTATGCAGATAACAGAGAATGCCTATTAAGAATAATAAGATATCCCATGATGACTGTAGAAACAATTTAAACATCTAATTCTTTTAAAGATAAGCTAGTCTAATGTTTAATTTTAAAATATTGACAACTATATTTTTCCCACTTCATTTTGTCTGAAAACAGATAATTTAGTTGGAACAAAACTTACATTCAACATGTTGACATCATATTCCTTCTATGGTTGCGGCTTAAATGATATAAAATCCACTAAAAATCATAAAGAAAGCAAACAATGTCATCAAACTCAAATCAAATTGACCATTTTAAAGCTTTGGCGATTTTTATGCAAATATGGGCAGATCTGCACATTGTTGTGAGGTATGAATGTGGGACATAGTCTCTATTTTCCGATGTAAATCTATTGTTTTATGATCCTCTGCCATTCTCTTTGAACAAGAGGATTTGATCTTTACCATACCCAAGCATCCTCAAGCTGGAGAACAGCATTTTGAACATTTTAAGGTATAATATTAAGGGAAGAAAAATCAACAAAAACATTTTTTGAATATATCAAAAACAATTTCAAACATTGATTACTCATAACTTGAAAACTACACATGTTATTTTCAAAATTCAAAGACTATAGAACTCAAGAATTGAATGCTCTTTTTGGTCAGTGGTTGAAAAGACTTTTAAACCTGTCCATAGACCTTAACCAATCAAAAGCTACCTGCTGGAGATCCATGTTTGATTATTCTTGAAGTTGATATGGAACCCTATGAACTTCAAATTTAGCATAGTATTAAGGGTAAAGCTCATTCGGCAATGAATTGATTTTAAAATCCTTGTCCTTGTGTACAAATCCATTCATGAACAAAGTCCCAGATACATCTCCAACATGCTTCAATTTTAAACTGGTTTAAACAGCTTAGATCTACATCTACATCAGCACCCAGATTTATTGAACTCCATACTCAACATACAACATTTGCCGATAAATCATTTTTATGTTATGCTCCTCGCACCTGAAACCTCCTGCCTGACCACATCAAGCTTGCCAATTCCTTTGCTATATTAAAAAAACTGTTAAAACAACCATCTTTTTTAAGTTGCCTACCATCGCTAACTGTTTTTTTTTTTTTTCTTGTGAAGTTGTGCTTAATTACTTGTAAGCGCCTTAGTGCAAAACTCTTTTGGTGTTTGGCGCTATATAAATGTGACTGATTGATTGATTGATTGATTGATTGATTGATAGTATAAAGGGTAAAGCTCTTTGAATTTACTTAACAACAGTTACATGTAAATTACATAGCTATTAGTCATATCCCACAATACACTTTTGACATTCTGGTGGCATGTACAGTAGGTTAATGCACTTTCCATACATAAAGGTGAAGGTGTATTGAACATTAGGTTACCAAACTCAATAGCTGATTGAGCGAAATTTGCTCCAAACTTGCTATCTTACCATGTTATGTACCTTTCTTGCTTTAATTCTTATCTGTATTTCTTTGAAGTTGTTTTAGTGCTCAAAAAGACAAAATTAGAAGACCCTTTATGCTTGTTTTGGCGAAACAGTTTTTTCCAGTCTGACCTCTGAAGTTTCTGTCACTTGTAATTGTTTATGTTGACATTACTTCTATGGTTGTCGTACAGCTGATTGGCTAACAACTCATGCACATTGAAATAGATTCAACTAACAAGTAAACAATTTTTACGAACTTTGACCTCATGAATAATTAACAAAATGTAAATCTGCTCTTAAAGTAGTGGCTGAATAACTCTAAGCATCACGAACAGAAGACTCCCAGAAAATAGATAAATTTTACTATTTCCAAGTAAGTTTTAAATGGCAGGATTTTGTGGATAAACAGTACACCTGTTGTGAAACTGGTGATGAAAGATTTTTATATTTTAGTGAAGAAAATTTTCTGGGAAGCTGTCTTAAGTTGAAGAAATTTCTCAGAAAATAATTTGAAGTTGATTTATATTAGCGTGCATAGAAAAAACCATAACCTTTGTGCGGTTGCAGATCAGTAAACAACAGCAGTCACACAACGTCAGCATTCAGAAACAGGTTAAAGTGAACGAAATTACAGCCAAACAATGGTAAATGGTTCCATAACTGTGTACCACATAAACTGTTATATTCATTACGTAGTCTAACATGCTCTGTTTAGCAATTTACAAGTGCTACTTTAGTCAAATATAAAAGGAAGCAATTTGGCCATGCTAAGAGGATGCATCAAATGGGTTTTGAGGTAATTACTTTTCCTGTAGTTATGACAGGAATTATCGTCTCTTAAATTACTTGTAAGTTAACTTTTTCTGGAATAATGGAAATAACCTCTATTAAAATGATATTAGTTTGATCAACTGTAAATTACTGTTTATTTTTGTGAAATATTTTTTATGTTATAGTGTGTTATAATATTTTTAGTTAACATCTTCACATTTCCAAATCAAAAAACATTACACCACTGAAACAGAAACACAACAAAACATCTCATAACTAGACCATGAATGTTACATTAACAAAAATGAAGTTGAGCCACTACATTTCCGGACCATGTGCAAAACAAGGGTTTGAAAGGCAGTATTTATTAAGTATGTTTTAATGAAGTTTATTCATGTATGTTAAATAAGTTTTACTATTTATGGGGTATTTATTATTGAATGGTGTTTGGAAGATAATGGACTAGAAGTAGTGGTAGAGACAATGTTTGCTGATTTGGTGTAGGATTAAAAGATTAAAAAGTGAACATTCAATTGGTCGTCTTTCACAGTGCAGTCACAAATTTTAAGCTTCTGTAAGAGGAAGAAGATTGCTTATCCTTTGTATAATAGGTGAATGCTGCTGGTGTTGGGGGGAAGGGGGGTGGGGGGGGGGGAGGGGGAGGTAGCAAAGAATGAAACAGGTAAAAAAGCAACAAAGGTTACAAAAATAGTTATGTTGTTCATATGCTTAAAGTTTTACAGCTTTGTTTGAATTTTTAGGCCAAATTATTTCAATAAGATAAGAACCATTTTCTTCATTTTCAGATTCTTTCAGCAGCATCAGCAGCAGGGGTGTCAGTGGCCTTTGGGGCACCCATAGGAGGGGTACTTTTTAGTCTGGAAGAGGTAAAATGGTAATGCCAGTACTGGCAACTAATCTGTTGTTGAACATTACATAGTAATAAGTAAGTCTGTGTGTTTTAACTGTAATTTAAATTATATCCCCTCTACCCCCCCCCCCCACCCCTTATCCCTTTGGATAGGATGCCAAAACATCACATGATAACTCCCCAGCAGTGCTGGTACTCATTTTGTTTTTGGTGGACTAGAGCAATTAGAGTAAAGTTTCAAGGATACAACGCAGCGCTGGCTCAGGAATCGAACCCAGTACCTTTCACATATGAGCATGACTCCTTAAGCACTGAGTTACTGCACCTGTGTTTGAATGGTATCCTGAAATTGCCATATAAGTTTCCAGGGTTTTCTCCTTGTTTCTGTGGGTGTTTGTGGATGTTCTAATAAATCACATGAAGAAGTTCTTGTGTATGTATCCTATGCAGGATTTTTTATGTAATAATATATTATTCATTTCCTCCTTGTAGTCAGTACCGCCAAGAAAGGAGGGGGAAGGGGGAGTGTGGTCAAGGGGGCAATACCTGTAAAATTTAAGAACAGGAATGTGCGTTCAAAAGGTGGGCCCCAAAATTTGGTGAAAATCCATGTTTGGCATTCATGGAGAAAATGGTGTAAAATTGGTACAGAAATAAGTGATGACCCTTTTCTTTCTTTGTTTTTCAGAATTGTCCTTATATTTGGCCCTGATTTTCCCACGGGCCCCATGATCCTCTTGGCTGCCCTGCTTGTAGTAGAAGTGTACTTTTGTAGGTGTGCACCCTTGGACTAGGAGTAACAGTCCATTGGATGCACTGAGATTTTGAAAGTTCCAGATTTGAGTCAAAACAAGACTCAAACCTTGTTTTTTCTGTGCTTCTCCTATGTTAATATTCAATAAGATGCTTCATATTTTTATGATTAATTTCTTAGTGACTTAATTTCCTTTGTTTTCAAAGGTGTCTAAAGTTCCAAAGGTCAATAGAAAGTGCTAATTCCAATGGTTTATACTCCCTACAGATGCAGAATTGTCTTGCATAATTATGCGCTGATTAATTAACACACATATTGCTGCTGCTGTTATCATTAATGATACAGTAGTTTGTGTCAGTTGTTGCCATTTTCACAGACATTTATACATGAAGTATTGTAACTAGTACAAAAGGCCACTGCAGAAGAAATTGGGGGCGATATGTAATAATACCTCTATTACACAGCCATGATGTTATCACTTCAGTTTGCTCATTATTAATTGCCAATTTCTAACAGCTTGTGGACATTAGACTTCTACCACAAAAAGAAATGATAGTTATACATCACAGACAATTCTGCTGATGAAATGCACATGTTTGTGTTTTGTTTGGTAGATATCAACTTGTCAGTGAAACAGAGCAAAACGAACTGTTTTATCGATCAGATATCTTTGTTCTGTGCCCTTTTAATCTAATAAGTTGTTATCATGGCTGTATATCACATATATGCATAACAAGAAGACTTAGAGGCATTATCAGCTAGGTTGGCTGAATCCATAAAACAATTAAAAATGTAATTAATGTTAATTTAAAGATCTACCTTGTAAAGCTTAATTTTTCAGAATTAATCATTCAAGAATGTATGCAATTTAGTAGCTCACCATTTAGTAATGTTTATCCCAAACAAACACTTCAGAGATAAAGACAGTTTACTGTGACAGATAGTTTTAAAAACTTACCCATAATACAAATCAGCAATTATAAAAAAAGTAAAGCAACCATCAGTGACTATATTTTGGGGAAAGTACTGAAAGTTCTATGGACATGAAAAACTATATTGGGTAAAAGATTATCACTAGATCAGAGCAGATCCTTTATTAGCTTGATGATAATCTTAATCTTTTATTGGTTTGCATTCAAATATATTTATATCTTTTGGAAGGTTACTGGTACTTATGCCATGTATTATCCTGTAAAGGCTTTATTTTGAACATGTATCTTTTTCTGATGAATTTTTGCGGCCCCCTACCACTGAGTGGAAACACACCCCTTGATCCCCCTTTAGTTGGTGGTACTGGCTCTCATCCGCTTATGCCAAGGAAACGGGAAAATCATCGGTCTTATTGGCCTTGATTGGTCCTAGTAAGGTTGGTTAAGTGTTTAAAATAAATGAAGAAATAAAAAGTAATTTTACCTCCCTGGTTTACATGCGTTAATTGCTGCAGTTTGTTCATCTTTCTGTCTCTCTCTCTTTTCAGATCAGCTACTATTTCCCCCTTAAAACCTTGTGGCGTTCTTTCTTTTGTGCAATGGTAGCTGCATTTATCTCTACGGGCAATCAATCCATTTGGCACGGAACACCTTGTGATGTTCTACGTTGTATATGACACACCATGGTTCATGTTTGAGCTTGTGCCTTTTATATTTTTGGGAGTATTTGGGGTAAGCACATTCTTATTTATTGTTATGATTTAGAAATATTCTTTTAGAGTCTGGACTTACTAAATGATAATAGTTCTAATAATTAATACATCACAATTTTTATGTTATGGATCAATTTACTATAGTCTAGCTTATTCATCTTGTATGATAGCTCACAATACAGGGAACAAAATGATTTAAGAAAATACTCAATAAACTTTTTCATTAAGAAGACTTTTAAGTTTAAAGTACTGAAATATTTGTGAAGAAATGCCATGTTTGCAGGTCTCTATTTTTCACCTCTGAATTAATCTAATCCCTCTGGTACAATTTGACCATCGCTGTCATGGTGCCTGTAAACCCCACTAACCAACCAACCAATCTATTTATACATTTTTGTTGAAATTTTGTTCAGCATTTCATATAAACTAGCAAATGCATTGAATGATTGTTTTCTGTAAACTATGTAAAGCATTAGAAACAACCAAATTTCTACTATGAAAAATGAATGCAATTGGTGTTTGGCATCAAATTAGTTATAAGATGGGGATGAAATTAAAGAAATTAAAAAACATTTGAACTCAAAAGTTATTATGTTGTCAAAATGTCCATGGTGGTAATTAAGGTATATGCATGCACAGAATGCTGTGCAGTTTATTTTGTTATCCAAAGAAGCAAATATACTTCAAACTTCAAGCTTTTTTTTGGAGTTGAAGACAACAAAATTTACACTGATTGTCATTCTGTGCAGATAACTGTTGAGGACTTTCTTGAATTTTGTATTCTTCTTGAATTGTTATAACCATTTAAATATTAAAGGGGCATTAGATTGAAAAATAATCCAGAAAGTTCTTACCCATCAGGAGAGCTACAGTACTTCTCTAACATCAATATTTATACCAAGTATTTATTAGCAATAACATTTTATTACTTTAGGAGGCAAAACCTGTCTATTAATATTTGAAAAATTACCCAAAAAGATGACCTTACTTATGGGTCCAGCTCTCCTGTACTGATGAGGAAAGATAGAAGTGGAATACAATATTGTATTATGTGTACATTATATTGTTTTTTCAGGGGTTGTATGGAGCATTGTTTATTAAACTAAATCTAAGTTGGTGCAAATTTCGAAAAACCTCCAGCCTAAGAAAATATCCAGTTTTAGAGGTAAGTCCGACACATATTCATTCACGTACATATTGAATATATTTCAATGTAGCCTGTTTGTTGCCTATTTACCTCTGAAGCTAGAGCTTATGGGAGACATTTTCAAAAATGGTAAGTCACTGCAAATGATGGAAAAATTTAACCAACTGAAAACGAAAATTAAACATTTATACTATTAGAAACATATTGACTTGTACACAAAAATTACAGGTTGAATAACCTCAAAATTTGACGGAAAGAAATTGGCCAATTTTGACCCTTCATACAATAGTGCCGGTAATGATACGTGATGAGTTAATAATTATAAGTGTTCACCGGTGCATATGAAGCAAGAGTTGTTAGTCGCTCAATCATCAAATTTTGAGGTCAAACTGGTAAATTTTGTGTAAAAGTCCAAAGTTAGCATGTTTGTGACAGTATTAATGCTTGATTATTGTGTTCATTTGGTGAATTTTGCAGTAATTATCAGTGAGGTACCATTTTTTTTAAATGCTTTCGTAGGCTGCCACCCTTTAGTCCTAGGTATGGAGGTCTATATTTATGATACCTTGATCACCTTGGCTTTTTAAAGAACTATTAAAGATCTTGAATTTAAATCACCATATCTTCTTTTACAACAGTACAGAATTGTAAGACTGTTCCACAATGTACTAAATGCCAGGTAGTACTATACACACAAGCAATGCCAGGTAGTGCTATACACACAAGCAATGCCAGGTAGTACTATGCACACAAGCAACGATATTTTCTACATGTTGCTAATACTTTGGCTTTTAAAAATTGTATTTTTGTCTGAAACTTCTGTGAAGGATACCCAATTCAGGGTTTACCTAGAGTTCATGCACCTGATTTAAATGTAATGAGCTTTTATACACCTTTATTTCATAATTATATACAGTAACTTACTGTTTGAACTTTGTTAATCTCTTTTTCATTTTAAAATGCACCATTCTTTGTGTTTTAGAATATCTCTTTATATCTTCTTTTATCTCTTTTATATCTTCTACAAGAGGAGGTTGCCAACTTTTTTTGTAAATAATTTCACATTTTTGTTTGAAGAAAGAAATTATTATTCAGACACAGGGAAGAATTATTCAGCCCTAGATATTATTATTCTTCTTATGCTTCTTGAAGCTGTTCACCTGTTACTAACTTAATTTATACTTGTTTTTGCAAGATTTTTAAGCACATGAATAGAAAATTAACATCAGATGCAGCTAAATCTCGGACAAAATTGTGTCTATTTTTTTCCAAAAGCAGTTTATTTTGTATTTTTGCTGATGGAGGAGATATAATTTGAAGTTGTTGCTTTAGATTTTATTTTCAGTTGGTCATAGGGGTCAACATTTCACATTTATGATTTTTTTTGTTATTTGTTGGTTTATTATCTAGATTATAAGATTTTAATGTAAAAGCTATGTTCAAGTTTGGTTTGAAAGTACAGTGTTTTGGAGATTTCATCTTATCTCCAATTGATCTTGGTATAGATGAAATCACTTTTTTGTTTTTAATGATAAAATGTTCTCGTCTGTATTATATTAGAACAGCCAAACATGAAAAATACGTCTAGAAAGAGTTTCTTTCAGCATAGTTTGTTAATGGAAGGCATCCATGCTAGATGTATTGATCATAGGCTGGGGCAGACCGTGAGGGTGGATGCCATTGCTGAATTTGCATTTTTAGCTTGTTTTAAGGGTCAAAAAGATCAGATGAGGTCAACCTGGGTATTTTGGGATTTTACTGAAAATGTTTTTTAACAGATATATCTACAAAATGTATATTTTTGATGATACATATGTGTCTAATTCATTTCAGGGACATTTAAAGTTTCATATTAGTACACAAACATATGACATGACAGAACACAAAAGTGTGATTTTCGCAAAATCAGTGAATTTTAAGTATATCAAAGTTACTCATATCTTATCATGTTCTGCAAAACCTTTCCAGAACTTTTGAGACATGTTTAACATTCCTGAGACATCGAGGAAGAAAATCATATATGGTTAAATTTGTGTGATTTTGTTAATAGGAGATATTGTACTTTCTCTATCCCCTACCCCCTAAAAAAATGATAAAATTCTTGTATGCTTTCTGAAATATATTGAGTAAACCAGTCAACATGTCATTTTCACTTTGACACCATTGATTGTTATAATAGTAGGCATCCATAATAGATCAATCATTTATATATTGCAGAAGATAGTGAAGGTATATGCCATCTTTGATTATGAGGTCAAAGGTCATAATTCAGATCAAAGGTCAAGGAATGTAAAGATATTCGTCTTGCTGAATTTGTCCCTTTATAAACGTTTAAACCATGTTTGTTTTATGTTTCGTAAATGTATTTTGATTTTTTTGCCAGAAAATAAATATTCTATCCAGTAAATGTATTTTCAAAATGCTTGATATGTCTCTGGTATATTTTAAGACCATTTCATTTTCTATATTTGTAGAGAAGCATTACACAAGGGTGTATCTCTGTAGAAATGATTATATTTGTATAAGTTTTTCACACCCAGATTTTTAGACAAACATTTTTCAGAACCCTAAACATTCATTACATATTGCTAACACTATTAAAAGAAAATTGTTCCCCTTGTATGTGTAATACTATAAGCGGCAGATATATTCACCCCCTCCCTCCAACAAATTAAATCGTAAATGGGAGTAACCCCTACCCACAATATGATGTGAAGATGCAGTATCCACATGTCACTCTAAAAAAATGTTTTCCCATGTTGTATTTGATGTGAAAATTAACTAAGGTTTCAATTGAATACCATGTTTAAATCCTTACACCTAAATGGGCTCATCCAATTTGTAGTTAGAAGGCAAAGAAATCCCCTTCGGCAGTTTACACCTGAATTAACAATAACACTGGAAGACAATACATCAAAGTTTTTTTTTAGTTAACAGGTATGTTTTCTCAATTTATTTCTACTTGTACTAGGGATAGCTAATACCATACTAGTTTAGACATTTCACCTTGAAAGCGTTCATATTATTGTGTAAAGCTTCAAGGGAGTATTATTAATATCTAATAAGTTCCACCACAATTTGATGTACCAGGGAGCTGCCATCTACACCCATACACCAGGGAGCTGGTGCTCCCTGATTGTACACAGATTACTTTATGACATCCTTGAATAGGGACTGTCAGGGGGGTCTATTACAAGTCAAAATGCCACATTGCGATTTTAAATAAACGTGGATTGATCCATTATTGTGGAGGTTTGTAAAATATTGCATGTAAAAGAGAGCATGATACAATAAGGGAGTATAAGGGGTACTTGTTTGTGATTAGCGATCTTTGGTTGATTTAGTGATCTTTGGGAAATATCTCTTTTACAGGGGTAGGCGCCTGAGTTTTTTGGGGAGACAAAAGGAAATTTACCATCAAACTGAAATGTCTGAGCATAGCTATGCCAGAATTTTGTGTATGAGTGTGCCTACACTGTTTGGGGAATTATTCCCCTTCCTGACCTACTAGGCTTGTGCTATTCTCTCACTACAATGAAGCTTTAATGTTGTTTGGCATGGGGAAGTGTTTGCCCTTTGATGCGTGCAACAGAAGCCTAATTAAAGATTCATGGAAATTCATTAAAAGAGTATTCAAATCTGAACAGATCAGTTTTTAAAAATGCACTTTTTTTTTTTTTACAAATTTTATTTATATGACTATTTTCTAATCCATATATTTGATAATAATTGATATATGAATGGGTAGTTTGCAGCTCATGATCTTTTTGTAATTCTTATCATTTTATTGAGGCATGGAATTTGCTGCACAACTTTAAAAGAATTGTGATAGAAAAAGTTTTAGAAAGAAAACACAAAGGTTGCCTTGTAATACATCTCAAAATTTGCATAAAATATGCGAATAGACGCCTGAGATTTATAAATGCTGTAAAACAATATTTTGCCTCAAAAAGGCCATATATACATATAACATCCGTAGTGGAATATTGATTTTTTTGTTTTGTTTTGTTTCTACAGGCAGAAACTGTCAAAAACTTTATTCTCTATGGAATTATTCACAGAACTTTTACACAATAAAAATACTGTATGGATCCTGTGATCACCATTAAATGCAAAAAGGCAAAAAACTGACAGTGGATCTAGATGTTCATTTGCCATACATGTAGCTGTACAGGCGACCTTGGTATTGCATCTTCTGATGAAAAGGCCCGAATATGGACTTGCCAACAGCGAACAACTAGGTGACACTAGCTATGCAGATGTGCTAAACAGACTCAGGGTTTTTTTGAGGAAGAATTTTATGCAAATTAAATGGCATTAACCATGTTATTCTACCTTCAGTTCCCAAAGCAAGCTGAATAGATTATTGAAGAAACATCAAGAATGCAAATCAGCTGAAAGCATCAACCAGTTCTATATCAGATCAATGTTTAAATGTCACTGTAGCACCCACAACTCACAGTTCTAAGCAAGCAATTGACTTGTCACTCTGTATGTTTTGTTAAGCAAAGGGTAAGCAAAAGATTCATCAAGTGCTGACACTTGAAAAATCTACAGACTTGCTTGATCCTGCCAGAAATGACCAGAGACAAGTATAAGACTCACAGATGTAAATGACTTGATTGCAGCTGAGGCTGTTTATATCATCTCGCCTGCTTGATAGAATGTGAGAGACGGACTTCCAGAGGAGGAGCATCAATGGACCAACAGGAGGAGTGCATGATGAAGTTGTGCAGAGACTTGAGTGTTGGATTCTCAAATGGCCATGGGCGATGTATGGGAGAGGTATGTTACTATGTGCAATGAAGCGTACTGATGTTCAATGAAATAACAGTCTAGAAGAACACAATAAGCTAATTACATAGAGACTCTTGAAAAAGGATCACAGCTGATCATGTATCCTGGTGATAAATCAAACTTCATAATATCCAGAACTCTGACAAAGGGCCGAAGCAAACAAATTTTAACATCAGAATCTGAAGTAACTGACAATGAAGATGCAATCATGATGGGAATAGCTTAAGAAAATGACTGTCAAGAAATGGTTCTGTGGGTCTCAGAGTGAGACAAGATCTGATGGACACCCTGGGACATTCCAATACTTGGCAAAAACTTAATCAAGCAAATATTGATAACGTGATCCCAAACAGCTTATACATGTATCTTAGCTTGCTGGTTGGTGGTATTGATATTGTGCATGAGAGAATCGAAGAAAATAACACTCTTGAGCAGACTGTGCAGTATTGCACAGCTCATTGCTTATGCAGTTTCAAATAGAAGAAAGTTAACCCAAACATGTTGGTTTAGGTCTTGCTCTCCATCAAGCTACATGATCTGAGACACTCCTTCAGTTCTTCCATGCAGCAAACCATACTAACGGTATCCATACTGTACAAAGAATTGATACAACTATAGCTAATAACATTCTTGAGACGTTTATGAAGAACGGGTGTGTTTATATCCCAAACAACATTCTCAAATATAGGATGTTCCACTGCTCCTTAATAAGAGAGCCATTTTAGAAGCAACACTAGATGGAAAGAATACATTCCACTGTACACAGATGATGGTGTGGCAGAGCAGCCCACAATACCAAGATGAAGGCAATTCAGACAACACACGATTCCTATGACCAAGAGCTGCAAAGTCAGATGCGCTACATCAGTTTTAAAAGCTTGATCATCAACTACCCTGCCTTCAGGCAAGATACCATCTCCTTTATTTAATGGTTAAAACACAATTGAAGTTGAGTGGTTTGAATTTACCTCTGATAAAGGCAGAAAGCATGTGCTAAAGATATGTATAGCATGGATTATTTCAGGAATGCATGATAATGAAGAGAGTTGTGCTGTTCCAGCTTAGAGAGTGTTTAATGAGGCAACCAGTACCACCAACCCCCCTGTGACTACAGCAGGTATGCTTACTATTCTCCAGGACCTCCCTGTGACTACAGCAGTTATGCTTCCTATTCTCCAGGCACCAACAGATGACAACGATACCCTTACTACTGCTATTAAATGCTTTGGGGCCATTTCAAACTACATGGGTCAGAAACATACAATCATCACAGCTGACAAGCCACTATACAGCAGGGACAAGGAGCTGGTGTGGGAAAATCCCAAGTACAAGAATGTAATTTTTCTGAATGGTAGACCACATGTATTCTTTCAACTTTTAGAAAGCTATTGGGCAACATTGAATGTGCTGACCTTGATGACCTATTGAAAGTGCTGACCTTGATGACCTATGGACAAAATCAGGTGTTTTTGCAGTCAATACTTCTGAGACTATGTTGGATGGCAAAGCCTGCTACCGTGCTGTGAGAGGATGCCACCAACTTACATATGATGCTCTGTGGTCCTTCAGTGGCATATGTTTCAATCATGGTTGGCTAGAAAAGGTCAACAAGGGAATGTTGAAGTAGCAAAACTTGCCCAAAATGACTTTTACAAGAAGAAAGGTGATGACCATAAAACAGATCTTTGTAAGATTGGTTTGTCAATTATCAGATTATATGAGTGGCAGAATGTCTAAACCCTCTTGAAATAGTTTAACAAGGAGTACCTGAACAACCCAAATTTTAGGTTGTGGTCAACATACATGGAAATGGTTGATATCCTCATGGATTCCATCAGGTCTGACCAGGATGACAAATGGACTCTCCATTTACAGCAATTTTGCCCTGGCTTACTATCTATGATCCCACAAACTATGCTCGATGGGGACCTGTTTATCATGCAGACATGAAGCTTCTAGAGAAGACATCACCGGAGGTCCACGCAGAGTTTATGAATGGGAACTTCCTTGTGAATATCAAAAAGGAACTTTAACCAAGTTCCAGCTCATCAGGCAACTGAGTGGATAAACAGAGTTTGCAAAATGCATAATGGCATAACAAAGAATGATCAAGTCAGAGACAAATTTTGTGTCACATGGTCCGAGTGATCACACATCACACAAGCTGTCAGATCTCTCTTCAACCTCGAAGATGATGAAGAAGAGACTCCATTTACTGTTCTGACAGTCTTTAATAAGTGCAACATGTTGAGAGCAACGTGATTTTTTCTTTTCTCAAAACTTTCATTCCGATACACTTTAGCTTGCACTTTAGTACCTAAATTTTAATCCTACCCTCTCCAACCCCTACCCCAAGAAGAGGGCATCCCCCATGGCAGCATCCTCTTTCCAACCTGAGCATTAACGACATCATGGACAACTCTGGCCCCAACATCAAATGTGCCCTCTACGTGGACGACTTCACCATCTTCTACTTCTCCCCTAGCTTTCCTCTTGTCGAAATTAGGCTCCAACTTAGCCTCAACCAGCTGCAAGACTGGTGCAACAATAACAGTTTTAAATTCTGCAAAGACAAGATAGTCTGCATGCACTTCTGTCATTTTAACAACCTCCACCCCAACCCGAACCTCGTGCTCAATGGCAGTCGCATCCTAAAGTTGAGCACACTAATTTCCTGGGTTGAACTCTAGACCCCAAGCTCTCCTACAAAAAACACATCACCAACCTGAAACAGAAATGCAACAGCTCCAAAATTCTCTGCCTCCTCTCCAACACCACTTGGGGTGCGAACCGCCATGATCTCCTTAAAATCTTCAGGCTTACCATTCGTGCCAAGCTTGACTATGGCAATATTGTCTGTGTCAAACTCTTACCTCAACCACATCAATGCCATTTAAAATGAAGCCCTCAGACTTTGTTTGGGTGCCCACACGACCTCCCAATCACCAGCCTTCATGTTGAAGCCAATGAACCCCTCTTTCTGCTAAGTTGTAGAAAGCTTAGCCTCTCCTATGCTTTTAGAGTCCTCACCAACACACAGAATCCTGTTTACAACCTCATTAGGTACCCCAATTTCTTCACCCTCTTTGATAGGACTAAAACCCTCTTCCCTCCCTTCAGCTTACACATTAAAACAGACCTCTTCTATCTCGGCATCAACCCCGCCATTTTCGGTTCCTTCTCCTGGCCCACTTTTCCTCCTTGGGCCACCCCCCTTCCTTTTGTCTACCTGGGCCTCTCCATCTCACAAAACCAAACCCACCCTCAAAGACCAACTCAAATTACCAACACTCCATCTACACCTCCATCTAATGGCTCCAAGGAAGGCAACAAGACAGCTGCTGCTGCCGTCATCCAAGACATCCTCAGTAGCAGGCTTCCCGACTACTTGTCCATCTTCTCAACCAAGGTCAAGGCCATTCTCCTCACCCTCAAATTGTATTGAGTACTTCCCACTCAGCCACTTTGCCATTTTCTCTGACTCAAAGGCTGTTCTTACTTCTTTACTCAATCTTAAATGGGATAACCCCATGTGCACATCCCACTTCCTCTCCACAAACTCCTTTTGCCCACCCTCTGCAGGAAAAGTATTCTTTTCTTCTGGATACCCAGCCATGCTGGCATCCCTGGCAATGACAGGGCTGATGCAGCCGCCAAGCTTGCCCTCAACCTCCCCTCACCCCATTTCCCAAAACCCTTTCTGACATCAAACCGCTTATTGCTTCCCTTGTTCGTGACCGCTGGCAAACCTCATGGGACTCCCAAATTGATAACAAACTCCACATCATCCAGCCCACCATTCCGATCAAACCCACCATCCACAACAACTCCCGTGTCAACAACGTTCACATTACCTGTCTTAGAATAGGTCACACCCACCTCACTTACTTCCCACCCACCTCCTTATTGGCTCCCCCCAACTCCTCTGCAACAATTTCCATTGCACCTTCACGGTCCATCACATTCTCCTTGCTTGCCCCTTGTACAACCTTCCCAGAGCTTCCCTTGCTCCCCTACAACTCAATAACTGAAGCTCTTCCAGAAGAACCCTCCAGATATAATTATCTCCTTCCTTCATCATGCTTCCCTCTACAACCATATTTAGTCCTCCCCCCCCCCCCCGTCTCCCTCCCCGTCCCCCTTCCCCCCCTCTTGCTCCTCTCTACTTAGGTTTTTTTCACCCATGCACCTCTCTCGATCCCAGCCTTCTGGCTTTTAGTTCTCATGTTTCTCTCAATCTCCCCTTGTTTTCTTCCTTCTTACCTCTGGAATGATCTAACCTCTCAGGCATAATTTGACCCTCGCTGTCGTGCTGCCGTTAAGCCCTCATCAAACAGACCATCGGGCATGAAACACGATGTTGATGTTAAAAGAAACTTACCATTATGTTAAAATGTTTTGATGTATTCCAAGTACAAACCCCTTTGTCTGAAGGTGAATATGAAGATTCAAACTCTAAGGATCAAATCATACCTCTGCTGGCAACCAAAGACACTGCACCAAGTGAAGATGTAAATGACTTACTAGCAGCAGAAGAACACGGAAGGCAAAATGTCATCACAAATTTTAAACAGCGTTATAGAGGCAACGTTTCTGGTGGGTTTCATGGGTCACTGAAAAAACATTGTTCAAAACCTTTGCTGATTTTTACAAGGCAAACATTTCTACCTCACAGAATGTGCAGGAAACTATCACAGCTGACAGGAAGTTGTTGCAACAATTGCTTAATGTAGTTACAGCAGGTCGATCTTTGGAAATGATGGAAATCATGAAACATGAAGTATCACCGATCCCAGCATCTCTAGCTAAAGTCCAAGGTCAGATAAACTTAACATCAAGCAAGTCAAGATTTAATCAATATCCTTACTGCTGAACTTGATGACCCTCTGAATTACCAAATTCTGACATGAAGACTTGTGTGATGATTGACGGTCACGTTTTCATCCAGGCTATTGGAAAACCTTGGTCTCAGACATTTGGTGACTATGCCAAAGTGTTTTAGAACAGTGTTACAAAACATTTTGGAAATAACACAAGAAGAGTTGATGTGGTATTCGATTGCTACATTGGGGAGGGATCTGTTAAGGCAGTGACCAAGTCAAAGAGAATGACCAAGAAGAGGCTAATTCGTAAGCAGATTGATGGACCCCACATCCCACTCCCCCAAGTCTGGAACCAATTTATTGCTTAGGATGAGAACAAACCTGATCTTGCCAATTTCTTATCTGATGCCATCTTGACAGGAGGAACTGATCCTCTGCAGCATTATGAGTTGGTAACAGTTGATTCTCCTTTGCTACAGATGCAAGATTATCAAGAAGAGTTCCACCTACACAAGATACCCTTGAACTTCACACTAAATGTGCAAATTACCAGGTAAAGAATTGGTTACAAGTAGACCAAGAAAACATAGATATCTCATCTACTACTGACACTCTGGCTTGGAAGGAGGAGTCCGATTGCCACCTACACAAGATGCCCTTGAACTTCACACTAAATGTGCAAATCACCAGGTAAAGAATTGGTTACAAGTAGACCAAGAACACATAGATATCTCACCTCCTACTGACACTCTGGCTTGGAAGGAGGAGTCCGATTGCCACCTACACAAGATGCCCTTGAACTTCACACTAAACGTTCAAATTACCAGGCAAAGAATTGGTAGACCAAGAAAACATCATCTCCCACTGGTTGCCAGGTTGCCTGAAAGTTGTCTGGACAAGGCTGCCTACTATTCCAGATGCATGTCTGGAGCTCATTTCTTGTGGATGTAAATCAAAGTGTAGGACAGTTAGATGTACATACTTTCGAAAGAAAATTAGGTGCACGATGGCCTGCGGATGTGATGCTAAAGACTGCTGCAATCCAGCTGACGAGTAGATCAAATGCAGTCCTACAGATACTTAAGGCATATGTTTACTACATAAATTGGGAATGAAAGAAGATATTGCCAGTTAGCATATTATTAAAACGATTTTTAAGATGTGTGAATTAAAGTCAGAAATTAAGATGCCGCTTTACTTTGTCTGACAGTTGAACTTGGGTGAGATTTTGCCTGAAGTGACTTTTTGCCTAAAGTAACCTTTTGTCTGAAGTGACCTTTGGCTTAAAGTGACCTTTGGCCTGAAGTGACCTTTGGCCTGAAGTGACCTTTGGCCGGCCTGAGAAGTAAAATTCAAGGAGCAATCACTGGATATACATAATTCATGAAAATAAAAAACAGGCAAAAAGCTAAGGCATCCAAAATTAAAAAAAATGAATAAAAAACAATTTTAGACATACGTGACCTTTGAGCTTGAAAATGGCCATCTAATTAACAGTTAAGAGGACATCGGCTGACACTTTATTTCTCATCCTTTAATGATGTATTCAATAAACAAATGAATTTTGGATATAACAAAGGATACACTAAATGAGGTACAAAAATATGCGTCAAATTCCAAAATGCTCAAATTTTGGCTCAAACTGAACTTGTGACCTTAAAGTGACCTCAAAAATGTATTAAGAAGGAGCTTTCCACTGACATTTTTTAACCTTTCTTGTTAATGGTATATTGAATATCACAATGTGAAAGTTTTAAATGAAACATACAATAAATGAGGTTTAAACGTGTATAAAAGACCAAATTGAGTGATTTTGGCATTACTTGATCTTTGACCTCGATTATGACCTTTGACCTCGTAATTAAAGATGGCATATATCTTCATTATCTTCTGTAACATATGAATGATTGATCTGTTATGGATGCCTACTATTATAACAATCGATGGTGTTCAAAGTGAAAATGACATAAATGAAAAAGCATACTAGAATTTTATCATTTTTTAGGGGGTAGGGATAGGGAAAGCACAATATCTCCTATTAACAAAATCACACAAATTTAGCCAAATACAATTTTCTTCCTCGATGTCTCGGGAATTTTAAACATGTCTCAAAAGTTCTGAAAAAGTTTGCAGAACATGATTAGATATAAGTAACTTTGATACACTTAAAATTCACAGATTTCGAGAAAATCACACTTTTGTGTTCTATCATGTCATATGTTTGTGTACTAATATGAAACTTTAAGTGTTGCTGACATGGATTAGAAACATTCGTATCATCTTAAAGATGTATTTTTTGGATAAAACTTGTAATAAAAATTTAAATTTTGGCAAAATCTTAAATACCCAGGTTGACCTTTTTGACCCCTAAAATAACGTTAAAATGCACCCTCAGCGATGGCATCCACCCTCACCATCTTCCCAGCCTATGACTGATATAGCTACCATGGATGCCTTCCATTAACAAACTATGCCATTATGAAAAAGACAAATCCATGTTGGCTGGTCTACTATGAAAGCTTAGTTAACATTTAGAAAGAGTACATTAATTTAAAGGTGAAGTGTTTTTATTATTAATCTTTTGTAAAGGAATTAATTGTATTCGCATAGCAACCTTTTACTACTGTTTGGTTATAAAAGAACAGTTTAAAATTATGAAAATAACAGTTATTTATAAGCCACAACCTTACAAGAAAAGCATTGCATTTCCTGTTAAATAATGGTGAGCTTGTGACATACATGTGACCTGTCCCACTTGTGTGTTAGATAGGTAGATGATAGCTGTGTGTATGGTCGATGGATGTTTGGATGGTTGATGGCTGTTTGTGTGGTTGATGGATGTTTGATGGTTGATGGCTGTGTGTATGGTCGATGGATCTTTGGATGGTTGATGGCTGTTTGTGTGGTTGATGGATGTTTGTTGGTGAATCTTTGTATGGATGTTTTCATGGTTAATAGATGTTTGTTTGGTTGATGGATGTCTGTATGGTTGATATATGTTTGTATGGTTGATGGATGGTTGATGGATGTGTGTATGGTTGATGGATGTTTGTATGGTTGATGGATGTTTGTATGGTTGATATATGTTTGTATGGTTGATATATGTTTGTATGGATGGATGTTTGGATGGTTGATGGATGGATGTTTGGATGGTTGATAGATGATTGGATGGTTGATGGATGTTTGTATGGTTGATGGATGTTTGCATGGTTGATAGATGTTTGGATGGTTGATGGATGTTTGATGAATGTTTGTATGGTTGATGGATGGATGTTTGGATGGTTGATAGATGATTGGATGGTTGATGGATGTTTGTATGGTTGATGGATGTTTGCATGGTTGATGGATGTTTGAATGGTTGATGGATGTTTGCATGATTGATGGATGTTTGTATGGTTGATGGATGTTTTCATGGTTGATGGATGTTTTCGTGGTTGATGGATGTTTGCATGGCTGATGGATGTTTGGATGGTTGATAGATGTTTGGATGGTTGATGGATGTTTGATGAATGTTTGTATGGTTGATGGATGGATGTTTGGATGGTTGATAGATGATTGGATGGTTGATGGATGTTTGTATGGTTGATGGATGTTTGCATGGTTGATGGATGTTTGGATGGATGTTTGTATGGTTGATGGATGTTTGGATGGTTGATGGACATTTGCATGGTTGATGGATGCTTGTATGGTTGGGGATGTTTGGATGTTTGTATGGTTGATAGATCTTTGTATGGTTGATGGATGTTTGTATGGTTGACGGATGTTTGCATGGTTGATGGATGCTTGTATGGCTGGGGATGGTTGATGGATATTTGCATGATTGATGGATGTTTGTATGGTTGATGGATGTTTTTATGATTGATGGATGTTTTCATGGTTGATGGATGTTTGAATGGTTGATGGATGTTTTTTTGGTTGATGGATGTTTTTTTGGTTGATGGATGTTTGTATGGTTGATGAATATTTGTATGGTTGATGGATGTTTGTATGGTTGATGGATGTTTGTATGGTTGATGGATGTTTGTATGGTTGATGGATGTTTGTATGGTTGATGGATGTTTGTATGGTTGATGGATGTTTGAATGGGTGATGGGTGTTTGCATGGTTGATGGATGTTTGTATGGTTGATATATGTTTGTATGGATGATTGTATGGTTGATGGATGTTTGGATGGTTGATGGCTGTTTGGTTGGTTGATGGATGTTTGGATGGTTGATGGCTGTCTGGTTGGTTGATGGATGTTTGCATGGATGTGTGGATGGTTGATGGCTGCTTGATGGTTGATGGATGTGTGTATGGTTGATGGATGTTTGTATGGTTGATGGATGTTTGCATGATTGATGGATGTTTGTATGGTTGATGGATGTTTTCATGATTGATGGATGTTTTCGTGGTTGATGGATGTTTGCATGGCTGATGGATGTTTGGATGGTTGATAGATGTTTGGATGGTTGATGGATGTTTGATGAATGTTTGTATGGTTGATGGATGGATGTTTGGATGGTTGATAAATGTTTGGTTGGTTGATGGATGTTTGTATGGTTGATGGATATTTGTATGGTTGATGGATGGTTGACGGATGTTTGCATGGTTGATGGATGTTTGGATGGATGTTTGTATGGTTGATGGATGTTTGTATGGTTGACGGATGTTTGCATGGTTGATGGATGTTTGCATGGTTGATGGATGTTTGTATGGTTGATGGATGTTTGTATGGTTGATGGATGTTTGCATGGTTGATGGATGTTTGTATGGTTGGGGATAGTTGGCTGATGTTTGCATGGTTGATGGATGTTTGTATGGTTAAACATTAGAGAAAGACTATAAGTGGGATTTCCCCCCCCCCCCTTCTTCCTCGAAAGTGGCAGTGCAAAATCACCCTAAACCCTTCCACTGCCAACACCCCCAAATCCTGCCTATGTCAAAAAATGTACCTTGTACCTTTTTTTTATTTTTTTTAACAACCCTGACTTTGTGATTTGTTCCCAGGTAATAATCCTTACCCTCATCACAGCGTTACTCAATTTTCCAAATCCGTACACAAGAGGGAATGCCAGTGAGCTAATTGCAACCCTATTTAGAGAATGTGGTCCAGAGGATATGTTTGATTTATGGTGAGTACAGGCACTTTTTACATTTGCGTTTTTACATTTTTTATGTTTGCGCAGTGATGAGAGCAATGAACTTCTATTCTATTCTCTCCAACTTTTCATTCTGATTCACTTTACCAACTAAATTTTGTTTTGTATCTTTATTTTCTGAGATTCTCTTTATGTGGATGGGTATCTGCTTTTGGTGAGATCATTCTTTTGTTTTTCTTCCCTCCCATTCTGACAAGACTTTCGCGCCTTAAGTTACCTGACAGCGGTTCTCCTATAGTAGTTCCGTGATTTTTTTTTCTAGTTGCCTCGAGTCTCTCAGCCCTTGTTTTTTTCTCCTTCATCATGACGAAACGCTTCTGCCTTGATCCTCCCTCCCCTCACCATGACCCACCTGCTACCTCCATTGACCATTCTTCAGCCCCAGTCCCCAAAATTATAATAATACAGGCCACCAATAAACCAGAAAGTTTTAAAAGTTTCCCCTCTTCTTATACACAAGGTGCTCCAAGGCCTTGTCGGTACCCTCCCCGAAGTCCCTACTCTCAGATCCGGCGATCTCCTGGTGCACTGCACCAGGGACATTCAAGCCACCACCCTCCTCACCACCAAAACCCTATCCAATACCGGTATTGGCGTTACAGTCCCCCCTCCCCCCCCCCACTATTCCCTGAACTCCAGCAAAAGTGTGGTAAGAACGGACCTTGCCTACCAGACCGATGAAGACCTCGTAGAGGAACTTGCCAATTAACACGTTACTAAAGCTCATTGTCTCCTACAGAGAGACGGTGCTAGAACACATTCTAATACCATCTTCCTGACTTTTTCTACACCAACTCTCCCCTCCCACATCACTGCTGGATACCTGAGAATCCCAGTCACCTCTTATATTCCTAACCCCCTCCGTTGTCATAAGTGCCAGAGGTATGGCTATGGTAAAAACTCCTGCCGCAGCCAAGCGTGCTGTGGCAAATGCGGAGCCCTTGACCATGACAGCACCTCCTGCACCAAAACCCCACTCTGCACCAATTGCAATGGTACGCATCCAGCCAACCATCCCTTCTTCTCAAAAGACTGTCCCACCTAGCTGCAGTAAAAACAGATAACCAAACTAAAAACCTTTAATCCCAACATCACTCACCCGGAGGCCAGGAAGCAATTTCTCGCTTCCCTCCACACTAAACCTTCCTACTCGAGCGCAGTCTCTTGTAACACCGATACCGCCCCCCCCCCCTCCCCCCCCCCCAACACAACTAAAACTGACTCAAATACCAAAACTGACCTCACCTGGCTCTTCTTACCCACTCCTAAGCCCACCACCATTGCCAACAACCCAACCACACCCATTATTCAAATCAACCCACCACTTCTCTCCCCAACCTTTCTCCTCTAAGACTCCCGCCGTCCCTTACCACCACCTTCAACGCGGTCATCTTCTGCCTTCAAGAAACCTTCTTAAAAACCACTGACTATTAATGAATTAGTGAATTCTGTATCTTCTCTAAACCTTTTAATTTACACTTTACTTCCGCTTTTCACCTCAAATTTTGTTTAATTCTTCTTTTTCGGGATTTTCTTTCTGTGGATGGGCGTCTGCATTCGGTAAGATTGTTCCTTTTGTTTTTTCCCTCCCATTATGTCCAGACCTTTCACGCCCTTATCGTTATTATACAGTGGTCCTCCTAAAGTAGTTCCGTGATTTTATTTTTTTGTTGCCTTGGGTCTCTCGGCCCTTGGTTTTTTTTTTCATTATGACAAAGCGCTTGTGCATTGACCTTTACCTTGACCTTGCCTCCCTGTGACCCACCTGCTACCTCCATTGACCATTCTTCAACCCCAATCCCAAAAATCTTAATCATACATGCCACCAACAAGCAAGAAAGCTTTAAAAACGTTTCTCCCTATCACATACATAAAGCGCTCTACAGCCTTGTCGGTACCCTCCCCAAGGTCTCTACTCTCAGATCCGGCGATCTCCTGGTGCACTGCACCAGGGACACTCAAGACACCGCCCTCCTCTCCACCAAAACCCTAACCAACACTGGTATAGACATCACAGTCACCCCCCATCGTTCCCTGAACTCCAGCAAAGGCGTCATACGCACCAGAGATCTTGCTTACTTAACCGATGATCTCGTAGAGGAACTGGCTAGCCAACACGTTATTAAAGCCCGTCATCTCGTTCTCAAGAAAGATGGAGCCGAAACACCCACCAATACCATCTTCCTTTCGCAATACCAACTCTCCCCTCCCACATCATTGCCGGCTACCTAAGAATCCCAGTTGCCCCTTACATTCCCAACTCTCTATGTTGTCATAATTGCCAGAGATATGGCGATGGGAAAAACTCCTGCCGCAGCCAAGCGAGCTGTGGTAACTGCGGAACCCCAGACCATGACAACACCTCCTGCACCAACACCCCACTCTGCACAAATTGTGACGGTAATCACCCAGCCAATCATCCCTTCTTCTGAAAGACTGCCCCACCTGGCTTCAGGAAAAACAAATAACTAAACTTAAAACCCTTAATCCCAACATAACTTACCCAGGGGCCAGGAAGCATTTCCTCGCTTCCCTCCACACCAAGCCTTCCTACTCGAACGTAGTCTCCTCTAACACCAATACCGCCCTCCCTAACACAACTAACACAATTAAAACTGACTCACATGCCCAAACTGACCTCACCTGGCTCTTCTTACCTAGTCCTAAGCCCATCATTATTGCCAACAACCCAACCACACCCAATACCCACACCACCTCCACCAGCACTTCTCTCCTCAACCTCCCTTCCTTCTCTAAAGCCCCCACTACCCCCTACACCAACACCACTAATACCATCATACATCAAACCAAAACCAAGCAGGCTAACAATCAGCAAACCAACAAGCAACCAATCAACAAACAACCAATCAACACACAGCCCACCACCCAAACCCACATGCATGACACTGAAGAGAATATGGATTGTTCGATTACCGAATACACCAATCATACTTCTCGTCCAACTTTCAAAAACAATCGCTCCCAAAGAAACAGATCCAAAGAAAAAACAAGCCAACTCAGACTCAACTGATTTTCCTCCAAATATTACCCCCTGCCTCTTTATGGCGTGCACCACAAACAATTACAATAACACCCACAACATTATACAATGGAACATCGAAGCCTTAAGGCCAATTCGGAAGAAGTCGACCTTCTGGCCACCACCTTCAACCCAGTCATTTTCTGCCTACAAGAAACCTTCTTAAAAACCACTGACCATTACTCTCTCAATAACTTCACTTGCTACCATAAACTTCAAGTGGACGCTGACAAGGCCTGTGGGGGCGTCTCCATTCTCGTTAGACACGATATTGCACACAGCCCAGTTCATGTGAACACTGACCTTCAGGCCATTTGTATATCTATCTCCCTCCACAAAACCATCACTCTTTGTAATATCTATCTCCCCCCAACGCCAATATATAACCAACCAGCCTTAACAACCTCATCTCTCAGCTTTCCACCCCCTTTATTCTTCTTGGTGACTTCACACCCACAACCCCCTGTGGGGCTCTAACACCATCACCCCCAGAGGCAAGCTCGTCGAAAACACTCTTCGACAGCACAGCCTGTCCTTGCTCAACACTAACTTCATCCTGCCACAGGCTCCCTCACCTGTATTGACCTGTCTATCTGTTCCCCTAACCTCCTCCTTGATTGTAACTGGAAGGTCACTGCTGATCTCTGTGGTAGTGACCATTACCCTCTTCTTATTCACTCCAACCTACAAACCCCCACCGACCACACCCCCAATTGGAACCTCGAGAAGGCTAACTGGCCTCTTTTGAAACCCTCTCTGCGACTCACACCTCTCCCCCCATCTCCTCGAGGATGATGATCCGATGTCAATTTTCAGTAAGATCCTTATCAAGACCGCCACCTGCTTCATTCCCAAAACCTTCAAATCCCCTAATCACCCCCTCCCCTCTTGGTTTACTGATGACTGCAAAACCACCATCATATTAAACGGATATAGTTTTGGTTACGCCTGGTTTTATCAAGAAGTGGGGGGATGTGTCACTCTTTACTACTATTTCTACTCAATGGTTTTTTGATAAAGATCAGAACTGGCAAAGTAAAACTCACCCTCACGATAAATTGAATACGTTTTATGTTTTCAAAAGTGCATATATTATTGAACCGTATGTCCTGAAGATATCTAAATATAAGAAAAGATCTCTTTTAGAAAATTTCCGTTGTTCCGGTTATAAACTACAAGTTGAAGCTGGTAGATGTGCAAATATTGAACGGAGTGAAAGGTTGTGCAAATTATGTAATTCAAACCAAGTGAAAGACGAATTTCATTTTCTTTCAGTTTGTAGCAAATTCTCCAACTTAAGGAAAAAGTACTTGCCGATACTTGATTTAACACCTACCTATATTACTTGATAGCACACCTACCTATATTAATCATATCTTTCACATGCAGAATGAGGATCTTGTTTACAATACTTCAAACTTTCTTTTCCATGCCATGAATTTGAGAGAAAAGGTACTTGCTGATGTATCATAAATTTACAAATTTGGTAACGAATGTTTAACGTATTATTATGTTCTTATGTTTGACCTCATTGTATACATGATGTATTTGTAATGTTATGGACCATAGGTCTAAAACCTAATAAGTAAAATATAACAAACAAACAAAAACAAACAAACATATTAATGATATATGGACCAAAACATCTTCTAAACAGAAGTCTTTGACTTATGTCAAACCACTATAGATAGGATTTTCGAGTTATGGCTAATCAAAATTTGAATAATTTATAATGTGACCAAAAGTTGTGTTGTATGAAACTCAAGAAAACAGCTCAAAATTGTATTAAAGTACTTTAAATTTCTGTTTAAATTTCAGTCACTGAAGATCATCAGATTGTATTATTTCTTGTTATGATGTCACAAAATATAAAAAATATGAATATTTATTATAATAAGGTTTAAAGTTTAGGATTCAAAATTCTGTTAATGGGTCAAATTGGGACTTATTTTGATGAAGCTTTTGCTGTTTTTGTGGTTCATAACATACTGTTTTTTCTAATTAAATTGTTGCTGCAGTGTCCATAGATCTTGAAATAAGTGTGAGTGCACTTTAATGTTGTACTATTTTAAAATGATCTTTTTAGTGATTACAATAGGACTTTCACAAGAGTGGACCAAACTGTGTATCCAACAGCGGAAGCAGGAGAGGGTGTGAAAGCAGCTTTGTGGCAACTGTCTCTTGCCTTACTCGTCAAAGCCGTCCTTACCACAGTTACCTTTGGAATTAAGGTTAGGTTTTTTTAGCTGCCTAGCAATATAAACAGAGACACTACTTACAGATTCAGGAATCATGCCGAAAAGTTTCTCTTTAAACCTACCTGCACCTGACATGACAATTACCAACCCGACTTCCTGTTCAGTGTATTGTCTTTCCACTCAAAACAATGATTGTTTATCTGCCATTCCCATGCACACCACAGCCAAGTAGCCCAAGGCTATTTGTGTGTGTAAAATTACACAAAGCCAGAGCTGAATAATCAAGGCACTTTTGTGTTTGAAATCACTCATCCCTGTTAGGTGTTTTAGTGGGAGAAGTTTGTTTGCAAACTGGTGATAATAAAAAAAAAAAGCTGTGTATCATAATGCCTGAGGTAGTAATGTGCATTAACTGTATATGATTGATGGACCATTTCCCTTAAGAAAGATATTGCTTCATGTGCCTCTTTTATTCCTTAAAATATGGTCCTTTTTAGAAAACTTTCATTACAGGGTTCTTATTATGTCTCATCAAAAAGCAAAAATGGTGCCAGTGTAACTTTCATGAACTACAAAAATCTCTGCAAAATCAGGTGAAAATCTACCAATTTACATTTTTGGGAATTTTCAAGTTTGTATGCTTTAAGTTAAAGAAAAAGATAGATAATTCCATCTGAAGCTGTCAGACTTTACAAATTTTGCATATGCTAAAAAGTCTTCAGAGTTGATGAACTGCATCTGAGAAGATCAAATATCTGAAGAAAAAAAATCAAATTTGAATATGAATGACTGGTCTGCTGTAAAGGAGCACTTTTGAAACAAATAATGTTGGTGTCCATTCCTGTGATGTACTCTAGTGAATGTAATATTTTATTTTGTGACTCGATCTTCTTTAGACTTTCACATTCAGTTTTGTGATTTTAACTTGAATGTTATATATTTTGATTTGGTAGCTGCCGGCTGGATTGTTTATCCCGAGCATGGTGGTGGGTGCAATAGCGGGTAGAATCGTCGGAGTTATCATGGAGCAACTGGCCTTGTAAGTTTCTGAGATAATCAGTGTTTTTGAACCTCAATGAACAGACTTTGTTACACTTATTACTGCAATTATCTTTCATTGCATTTATATTTATGTTATTTACTCAAATATACTTAGCAAGCTAAGTATTTTAAACAAAGGAAAAATTGAACTTAAACTTGGAACTTACTCTCAGAGTCCCTAACATTACAAAAAAAGGGAAAGTCTAATTTTGAAACTTTCTGCCATCGGAGATTGAAGAAATCATTTAAAGGATTACTTCAGTGGTCCAATATGTTCATACTATATAAAAGAGGGCAAGCTAAATGCTGAAGAAACCACCCCAATATATTATTTCATTAAAGAGATATATAAGTTTTAAAATCTCATAATCGTGAAGAAATGACTGAAACCAGACTGTAGTTGGGACATTGTATCCTCAGTCATCAAAACTCTTTTATTGCATGACTTCCTGATATTTTGAGCATACTACCATGGAATAATAAGTCAGAAAAGAACTAAAACAAAAGATTTACCACCTGAAGAAAGTTTGGAAATATATTTTCAATGAGTAAAAATGTTTGATTGATGTTCAATACAAATGAATAAACAATTGTTATTGAAGTGAGGATGTGATGTCACTCTACTACCATGGACTCAATCAGTCCTTTTCATACAAATTTGCTACAATTTTAAAGCTCAATAGCTTATGAATGGAACGAGATATTGAAGTTGTTTCTTCAGATTTCTGTTGGCAGTGTTTCATTTATATTTTGATACTCCCATTGTTACTAAACAAACCCATGTAAGTTATGGAAATCAGGATAATTAAACTTTTCAAGACTTCCAAAGTTTTTACAAAGTTTATAGACATCTAAATGGAACACTTTAACAGAAAGTTATGATGCCTTAGGACTGATTATTGGTCTGGATTATACTTTTATTTTTCAATTATATTATATGCCCTAAATAGTCAAGATCAAAACTGGCTTCCTACAGGGATTACAACCCAAGCTTGCATCTGAAGGGGCTGTTAAGGGGGCAGCTCTATTCCAGTACTAGGAGTAAGTGGCTTTAGCCCTGGTTATTATTTGACTTTAATTTATCTTATCCCGATGGTCACATTGGTTGGTGTTTTGTGCGGCATATCTTGGGCCATTTTGCATTTTTCTATGGTGTTTTTTTGCAGATAAAAAAGTATAGAAATGAGATTTTATGGAAATTTAGTTTACACATGTAACAACCAACATTTAATTGAAAAGTTGAACACAAATTGTGATGCAGGAATATGATTATTTTACAATAATGATGCAGGTCTTATCTCCCGTTGTTAATTATCAGTTGACACATGGGAGAGACAGAGTGCATCTCTAAAAGGATAAAAAAGCTAGCTTTAAAATCAGATGAGAATAATATGTCAGGGTTTTATTTTTGACATCATGCAAGATCATTATGTAATCTCTCTCTTCCATAAATCATACACAGCAAAAACCCAGAATGGTTCATTTTCCAAAGCTGTAGCTTGGAGGGCAAGTGCATTACTCCTGGACTTTACGCTATGGTTGGGGCAGCTGCTAGTTTAGGCGGAGTCACAAGAATGACAGGTAGGTCTCTTTTGTATGGCAACAAGAATGTATCAAGGAATGGATCATCAGGCCATGCACCTCTTTTGGCCCATAAAGTTTTAAAGAACTAGTGACATCTAGAGGCAAATTGAGCTTTATTGCTTCAAAATTTACAATGGGCCATTAATACAATAAAAAATCAAATCAAAATCGGTTGAAAACTGACCATTTTGAAGCATTATCAATTTTGGGGATTATTGTACAATAATTTGTGACAGGCAGATGAACATTTCTTTCCATAGTTTATGTAAATCCTTTGTTTTTTCAATCCTTTAGACCTCCATGGTGTAATGGTTAGTGCTTTGTCCTCTCACCTGCACGTCCCGGGTTCGTATCCTGGTGGGACTGTAAACAGTGAGTTTACAACTGGTTATCAAAGGCCATGGCTGTCTTGATATAATGTCCAGCACTGGATGCTTTCGGGATGTTAAACTTGCTCTGCTATACTATAAAAATATTTAAAAGTTCATCATCTGATTCCATTCAAGTATTTTACCTCTGCGGCAACAGCATTTTTAAAGATTTAGAAATAACATTTTACTCAGAATTTAATTTTGTTTCACATAAGTAAAACTGCTACATGTTGCTAAACCTTTTAATCATTTGTAGGAAAATGAAAATATTTAAAATGTTGCAGGTTCTTATCAGTTTAATTTGTCTTATGTCCATTTCTGTACAGTTTTGCTACTTTTTGTCTCATTGCCTAGACAACATTATTTAAGATAAAACGTCATTGGGTCCTTGACAGCTCCATGCAATCTTTCAAGAGCTTAATTTTCCTGGAGAAATCTGTACATTTTAGAAGAGTTATATTTAAAAAAATTTGCAAGTTAATACAATTTTGTGAATAATTTATTAATCATAAAACCTCCCAACTTATAATTTCTTTAGTTTTATTACTAAATAGTGGAGGTGCAGTGGCTCAATGGTTAAAGGGTCATGTTATATGTAAAAGGTACCAGTCAACTCCTGTTGCGAGTGCTGCATTGTGTCCACCAGCAAGACACTGTACTCTGTGTTCTTCAGTCCACTCAGCCGTAAATGAGAACCAGCACAGCTGTTGGCGAAGCGATGGTTTGGCGTTGAATCTAGAGAGCCATGTTCTCTCATCCACTGACGCCAAAGAAACGGGATAAACACCAGCCTACTGGCTCGTCATGACCCACATATGGATTTCACTTTTTAATTATTACTTGTACAAATTCTTTTGTAAGTTACATAAGCAGTTTTGATACATTTATGAAGTTTTTCTTTTTAGTTTCATTGGTGGTGATCATGTTTGAACTGACCGGTGGCCTCGTCTACATCGTTCCACTGATGGTAGCAGTCATGGTCAGCAAATGGGTAGGGGATGCTTTTGGGAAAGGTGGAATGTATCCTTTTGATGTACATATATTTGCTTACTAAATGGGTAAGGAATGCTTTTGGGAAAGGTGGAATGTATCCTTTTAATGTACATATATTTGCTTACTTAATGGGTAGGGAAAGGTGGAATGTATCCTTTTGAAGTACATATATTTGCTTACTAAATGGGTATGGGATGCTTTTGAGAAAGGTGGAATGTATCCTTTTGAAGTACATATATTTGCTTACTAAATGGGTATGGGATGCTTTTGGGAAAGGTGGAATGTATCCTTTTGAAGTACATATATTTGCTTACTAAATGGTTAGGGGATGCTCTTGGGAAAGGTGGAATGTATCCTTTTCAAGTACATATATTTGCTCACTAAATGGGTAGGGGATGCTTCTGGGAAAGGTGGAATGTATCTTTTTGAAGTACACATATTACTTACTTGAAATGCTTGCTGGTTCTCTGTTCACTTCTCAAAAAAAGGCAAGGTGCAAACTTTGTATTCATCCAGTTACTGCCAAATGTCAGAAACTGGCATTTATGATGTTGTTGATGAGTTGCCAATCACGGGACAATCATTACGAATAAACATGAATGATTGCCTTTTGTAAACATAAATGAAACTAATGATTGTCTGCTCTAAAAATAAATGAAAGTGATCCACGTTTAACAAATCTGAATGTGCATGACAAGTACTTTTACCACTTTGTGTAATATTGGCAAGCAAATCGTAAAGAGATAACGCTTTTTCAGAAAATTACAAACAATCATTTATAATACCATAAAATTATGGAGAAAATTTTTTTAAAGATGACTGTTTAGAAAAATTTGATTCCTTTAAAAGAATCATCAAATGATAGTGATCATGTGATAGTGATAATAGTGATTCTGTAGAGTCATCAAATGAAAGTGATCCTTCATCCCTTTGTGTTAAGTCTTTTAAATATTTTAGAGGATTTTGGTCTTTAAGATATTTGATTGGATGAAAGATCTTTGTTGGTAACCAACTGAAGAAGAGAGTGAGTGCAGTTTATTACTCACAATTTGAATATTCATATAGAAAATATGAATATTCACAACTAAAAATAGAATATTTTTTTAACATGTAAACACAATTTCAGTGTTTTGTGGAATTTTTTAGAGTATGACTTTTTATTCATTATTGTGAAGGTTACAATTATTGCACTTGGACCAAGAAGTATATTACAAATACTTACTGTGAATATGCCAGAACTTTTTTCTTAGCAATTGTTGTTCAGTTATGATGGTCACATACAGCTGAATGGCTACCCATTCCTGGACAATAAGAAAGAGTTTATATATACCACTCTTGCAGCTGATGTGATGAGGCCAAGGTAAGAATTCAGTGATTGTTGGTCAGTCATTGCTGGTGATAGGTAATTTTAAAAATGTCTGAAACTGAATTATTCCATCAGGTCATTTGCAAGGATGAAGCATTCCTGATTTTCCTGGAATTCCTGTTTTGGGGATATTTTGAATTTTATTTTATTATTATTATCATTTTAAATTTAAATTGAACTTGATTATTATCAATATTTTTTTTCAATTTCATTCTTGGCAATAAACAGAAAATTAAACAAGATAAGTGAAACATTTAACAGAATAAGATTAGACTAATATAGATGCAAGTGAAGTACACTAGAACTTAAACATCAATGATAATATACCCACATTGTACCCCACACTAAAGCACCAGGACTTTTGAATTTTCCAAAAATTCTAGAGCTTGGGGCAATTCAAAAGTGATTTTTGCTCAATTTTTGGATGGAGTGCAGTGCTATGCATGTGCATTTTTATGTCTGAAAATTTCATAATTTTGTTTATTTTCTACTTTTCTACATCCCTTTGGTTGAATGTTGGTCACATTGTTTTAATCTTAATGTGGATAATTAAACATAGTTTTTAGATTTGTTATTCAGCAAAAGAACCTGTCTTTATTGTCTATACAAGCCCTAAAATGCAACTTGCTTTTATAGTCAGCTCACTTCATATTTTCCAAGATACCATTCTTCAAGAAACAGACACATCACCTTTATCCTAATAAAACCATTAGAAAAAAAATCCTTCCTTTCACCCCCAACCCCTCCTCACCCAAGTAATGGATGTTCTATTCAAGATTAACTGCTATTGTAACATATTATAACAGCTTCCTTTCCCATGCACTTTTGTTTTTCAGGGTTCATACTGTATGTCCCACATACCATTTCTACTTAATTTTATATCAAAAAACATTTTATTTAGTCTTTTTTTTTCTTTTTGGTTTCGATGCGATAGCATTAGAAACTTATGCGGTCATGATGGCGTGTGTATGTATGTTGTGTGTATGGGTGTGTGTGTGTGATGGCCAGCTCGTAAATGTAATATCTCAAGAACAATACACTGCATTCATGTCATATGTGGTACACAGATAGCCCATGGTCCGTAGATGTGCCCTATAAATTTTAATAGTGATGTCATGCATATTAATGAGTAGGTGGGGCTTAATATATAAATCTTGAAATGTTCATATTTTAACAACCGCATGTCTGTTTTGTTTTATATGTGGTGTAATTATAATGTTAGCTGGTGTGTACATTTTCATGATGTAAAAATGTTGAATTTCATTAATATGCGTAGTGGGCGGGACTTAATATCATTCTGCTGAAAAAAGCTTGTAAACACAGTATCTCAAGAATGGCAAACTGGTTTCATGTCATATTCAATACACAGATAGCCCATGGTCTGTAGATGTGTCCTACATATTATTAGGTGGGGAGAATGGGGGTATGTGGCTTAACATTAAAGCAATCTTGAAAAATTGATAAAATTTTAGCAACCATATGTCTGTTTGCATCATACTTGCATGTTATTTGTTTAACAGTAATGAATGTACAACTGTATGCATGGTTTGCACCATACTTGTAATGTTGTCAAGTTCACTTTATTGATATGCATGGTGACTTATGAATATATGTTACTAGCATATTTCATGACATGCAGTGCCATAAATATGCTATAAAACATAAAAATAATAAAAAGGTCTGATGATTTTCAGTAACTGCAATTTATAGGACAGAAATAAAAGAATAACAATCAGGTTTTAAACTGTTTTAAACTATTTTCAGCGTGTTCCCTGTGAGCTGTCTTCTCTTCCCTACATCACAGCATATCCATACATTCTATGAGCTGTCTTCTCTTCTCTACATCACAGCGTATCCATACATTCTATGAGCTGTCTTCTCTTCCCTAGTTGTCTTCTCTTCCCTACATCACAGCGTATCCATACATTCTATGAGCTGTCTTCTCTTCCCTACATCACAGCGTATCCATACATTCTATGAGCTGTCTTCTCTTCCCTACATCACAGCGTATCCATACATTCTAAGAGCTGTCTTTTCTTCCCTACATCACAGCGTATCCATACATTCCATCTGCTGTCTTCTCTTCCCTACATCACAGCGTATCCATACATTCCATGAGCTGTCTTCTCTTCCCTACATCACAGCGTATCCATACATTCTATGAGCTGTCTTCTCTTCCCTACATCACAGCGTATCCATACATTCCATGAGCTGTCTTCTCTTCCCTACATCACAGCCTATCCATGCATTCTATGAGCTGTCTTCTCTTCCCTACATCACAGCATATCCATGCATTCTATGAGCTGTCTTCTCTTTCCTACATCACAGTGTATCCATACATTCCATGAGCTGTCTTTTCTTCCCTACATCACAGCATATCCATACATTCTATGAGTTGTCTTCTCTTCCCTACATCACAGCGTATCCATACATTCTATGAGCTGTCTTTTCTTCCCTACATCACAGCATATCCATACATTCTATGAGCTGTCTTCTCTTCCCTACATCACAGCGTATCTATACATTCTATGAGCTGTTTTCTCTTCCCTACATCACAGCGTATCCATACATTCTATGAGCTGTCTTCTCTTCCCTTTATCACAGCATATCCATACATTCTATGAGCTGTCTTTTCTTCCCTACATCACAGCATATCCATACATTCTATGAGCTGTCTTCTCTTCCCTACATCACTGCGTATCCATACATTCTATGAGCTGTCTTCTCTTCCCTACATCACAGCGTATCCATACATTCTATGAGCTGTCTTCTCTTCCCTACATCACAGCGTGTCCATACATTCTATGAGCTGTCTTCTCTTCCCTACATCACAGCGTATCCATACATTCTATGAGCTGTCTTCTCTTCCTTACATCACAGCGTATCCATACATTCTATGAGCTGTCTTCTCTTCCCTACATCACAGCGTATCTATACATTCTATGAGCTGTTTTCTCTTCCCTACATCACAGTGTATCCATACATTCTATGAGCTGTCTTTTCTTCCCTACATCACAGCGTATCCATACATTCTATGAGCTGTCTTCTCTTCCCTACATCACAGCGTATTCATACATTCTATGAGCTGTCTTCTCTTCCCTACATCACAGCGTATCCATACATTCTATGAGCTGTCTTCTCTTCCCTACATCACAGCGTATCTATACATTCTATGAGCTTTTTTCTCTTCCCTACGTCACAGTGTATCCATACATTCTATGAGTTGTCTTCTCTTCCCTACATCACAGCGTATCCATACATTCTAAGAGCTGTCTTCTCTTCCCTACATCACAGCGTATCCATACATTCTATGAGCTGTCTTCTCTTCCCTACATCACAGCGTATCCATGCATTCTATGAGCTGTCTTCTCTTCCCTACATCACAGCGTATCCATACATTCTATGAGCTGTCTTCTCTTCCCTACATCACAGCGTATCCATACATTCTATGAGCTGTCTTCTCTTCCCTACATCACAGCGTATCCATACATTCTATGAGCTGTCTTCTCTTCCCTACATCACAGCGTATCCATACATTCTATGAGCTGTCTTCTCTTCCCTACATCACAGCGTATCCATACATTCTATGAGCTGTCTTCTCTTCCCTACATCACAGTGTATCCATACATTCTATGAGCTGTCTTCTCTTCCCTACATCACAGCGTATCTATACATTCTATGAGTTTTTTCTCTTCCCTACATTACAGCATATCCATACATTCTTTGATGACCCAAAATTCAGATGCTATAGGTGCCTTTTGCAAATTTGAAACTCTTTGTTCAAAATTAAAAGCTCTTTGGTTTGTATAAAATCTTTACCCGTCCATATACCTTTTAGCTGACCATGAGTTTGCAGTGAGTTTTGAATGGTACATTACATGCTACCATGAACCAGTTGTCTTCTACTTGAGCATAGGCATTCATGGGTGAGGGGTTTGCCAAGTCAGTTGGCATTGATTAAACAAATGCACTAGGGGTATGCAATGATTACATACAACTGAAATTGTACTTCATGCAAAATAATTTAAAATCAATGATATATTTCAATATTGGTGTGTACTTATGTAAGAAACAAAAAGTTTAATTTGACTTTAAAAAGTCATGTATTCATAGATTCATCAAAATTTTCTGTCTTTTGTTTTCATTCACTAGAAGGGGAGGTGAACCTTTGGCTGTGATTACGCAGGACACCATGACACTTGAGGATCTAGGTAGGTAACGTTGTTTCTCCAAATAGTATCACAATACCATAGAGAGATTTGTAATTATGTTCAAAAGGTACTAGGCTACCCCTGTCGTGAGCGCTGCATTGTCTTTGATTAAGACACTTTACTTGCTCCAGTTCACTCAGCTATAAAATGAGTTACAGTTTCACTGGGTAGTTAACATGCGATGGCTGTATCCTATCCAGGGGGAGTCATTTTCTCTTATCCACTTAGGAAACCTGTGATAAGCACCAGCCTGATAGGCCTTCATTGCCCGAGTAAGGATTTATCTTTCACCTTATGTTAAAAAGAAGCAGAAGTGTCATATTGTTCTGGAATTTTAAGATTTTTGGTCTTATTTTTCGGTGGGACAAAAGCAAACTTTCTAGCATGTTGATCCATCTAATTCAAGGTATATGCAAAGTCCTTTCCTAAGATATACCTGTTTTGCTGTAAATGGTCTTATTTAATGGAAAAATTAAAGTTCAGCAGTAAATTACTGTCTAGGGTTTAATGAAGTAGGAAATTATATGTTTCTTAATTCATTAATTTTTATAATTTTTGTATTCTTGGACTGAAATTTCATTTTTATTTTATCACAAAATATGAAAAGAATTTTGCAATTTTCAATATTTCATTAAAATTTTACATAAAATAATCCCAAACTTAAAATTGTCAGTTATTTTAATAATGGAATAAAGTTACTTGACAGGAAACTCTTTTTGCCAAATTGTACTGCTATACTAGGATTTAACCCATTTAACATGGAAGTATACATATATTGATTTTGGTCTTTTTTCTTAAAGAAATGCTTTTATCGGAGTCATGCTTCAATGCCTACCCTGTTATCGTCTCGAAGGAGTCCCAGAGGTTAGTCGGACTGGTGTACAAAAAGAACTGACCATAGCTATCAGTGAGTTAAATCAATTTTACTTTGCCTTGCTTTATATCCAAAGTTTGATTTGAATATTTGCTGAACTTCTAATTTGGACTTCAGATTAAATACTAAGTAACTTGTTTCCTACTTTCTTATGGCGACTGTGATGGTCTTCCATACCTCTCTGTCCAGCATGCAGCTCTTGAAATCTTGCCCTATTTCTATGCTTGGGTTGACCTCTGGCCCTCTTTCTATGCTTAGGTTTCCCTCTGGCCCTCTTTCTATGCTTAGGTTGCCCTCTGGCCCTCTTTCTATGCTTAGGTTTCCCTCTGGCCCTCTTTCTATGCTTAGGTTGCCCTCTGGCCCTCTTTCTATGCTTAGGTTGCCCTCTGGCTCTCTTTCTATGCTTAGGTTTCCCTCTGGCCCTCTTTCTATGCTTAGGTTTCCCTCTGGCTCTCTTTCTATGCTTAGGTTGCCCTCTGGCCCTCTTTCTATGCTTGGGTTTCCCTCTGGCCCTCTTTCTATGCTTAGGTTGCCCTCTGGCCCTCTTTCTATGCTTAGGTTTCCCTCTGGCCCTCTTTCTATGCTTAGGTTTCCCTCTGGTCCTCTTTCTATGCTTAGGTTTCCCTCTGGCCCTCTTTCTATGCTTAGGTTGCCCTCTGGCCCTCTTTCTATGCTTAGGTTTCCCTCTGGCCCTCTTTCTATGCTTAGGTTTCCCTCTGGTCCTCTTTCTATGCTTAGGTTGCCCTCTGGTCCTCTTTCTATTCTTAGGTTTCCCTCTGACCATCTTTTTATGCTTAGGTTTCCCCCTGGCCCTCTTTCTATGCTTAGGTTGCCCTCTGGCCCTCTTTCTATGCTTAGGTTGCCCTCTGGCCCTCTTTCTATGCTTAGGTTTCCCTCTGGCCCTCTTTCTATGCTTATGTTTCCCTCTGGCCCTCTTTCTATGCTTAGGTTTCCCTCTGGCCCTCTTTTTATGCTTAGGTTGCCCTCTGGCCCTCTTTCTATGCTTAGGTTTCCCTCTGGCTCTCTTTCTATGCTTAGGTTTCCCCCTGGCCCTCTTTTTATGCTTAGGTTTCCCCCTGGCCCTCTTTCTATGCTTAGGTTCCCCTCTGGCCCTCTTTCTATGCTTAGGTTTCCCTCTGGCTCTCTTTCTATGCTTAGGTTTCCCTTCGGCCCTCTTTTTATGCTTAGGTTGCCCTCTGGCCCTCTTTCTATGCTTAGGTTGCGCTCTGGCCCTCTTTCTATGCTTAGGTTGCCCTCTGGCTCTCTTTCTATGCTTAGGTTTCCCTCTGGCCCTCTTGCTTAGATTGCCAAGTAAGAACTTTAGATGTAGTTTCACCCTGACATTCTTATTCATCATGTTCTCAGCTTTTCCAATCTTTGGTAATAGTTTCCTATAGACCATTTCAAATCTAAATCAGCAATTTCCAGATGATTTAAATAATGTCACATGACCGAGATTCACGTGTCCATAATAGACCAATCGTATACTGGAGGAATCTTATTGACCAATAAAATACTGGAGGAATCTGGCCATCTGCACTTTTGATGCACAGTATGGGACCAAACGTCCAAACAAATGTTTTCAAGCACACGTATCATGTGTGCGTTGTACATAAAGGAAATACATGCGCATATTGCTGCTTACATTTTTTTCCTTAAACCTGCTCCTGATTCGTTGGGAATCAAAGGAAAAGTTCCCCAACATTTGATTGGTCAAAGTACTGAAGAAATCACATTTGGCTAAACTCAGTTTGAAAAGGTCTACAGAAGTCTTTATTAGTGGTGTGTGATTGCCATAGAACATTCAAATTCTAGAAGGAACAGTCTTTCAATTTTGATGCCAGTATTGCTAGGTACCAAATTATGGCTGATTCAATTTGACAATTTTTAAAATATGCCAGATGTGTGAGGTATATTTGGGAGATGATTTAAATCTTTATCCAAAAAAGAAATATTCCTGTAATTTTTTTTCCATATATAAATACGATAGAAACAATTTGGTGTAAAAATCATGTTGATATCTTTCTCCGTTTAAAAGTTATTGCATTTAAAAGATTGTGTGAGTATTGAAAATGACCTTACAGTGTGATGTCATAAAGGCAAATTCAATGCAATTTTTGTTTACTTTGAAAATTAAATGCCTCTTCCTAAATTAGTGCAAGCATTTTTTGTTTTCTTATTGTGATGGGGTTATAACGTACACTTTTATAAGAATGTGCTTTGTCCGTCTGCCAATGAAATGAACCTTACACTCTATAACTAAAATTAAAAATTTTTGTTTTTACGAAATATGAAGAATGACATGTTGAGAGCAGCTTGACTTCCAATCTGTTTTCTCAAACTTTCCATTCTGATTATACTCTACCATGCACTTTTCACCTAAACTTTTGCACCTTTTTTACATTTTCCGGGATTTTCTCTTTGTAGATGGGTAACTGTTTTCAGTAAGATTGTTCCCTTTTATTATTTCCTTCCTGTTGTGACCAGGCCTTCACGCCCTTTTTGGTATGTTAAATAGTGGTTCTCGTATAGTAAATCTGCAATTTTTTTCTAGTTTCCTAGCATCTCCGGGCCCTTGTTTTGTTTTTTTTTTCAAACATGACCAAATGCATCTGACTTGACCTTGACTTTCCCTTCCCTGTGACCTACCTGCTGCCTCCATTGACCATTCCTCAGCCCCAGTCCCCAAAATTTTATCATTCAGGCTATCAACAAACCAGACAGTTTCAAAAGGGTTTCTCCCTTCTCATCCACAAGGTGCTCCATGGCTTGTCAGTACCCTCCCCAAGGTTTCTACCCTCAGATCCAGCAATTTCCTAGTGCACTGCACCAGGGACACTCAAGCCCCACCCATCTCACCACTAAAACCCTAGCTAATACTAATATCGACATAACAGTCATTCCCCACCACCATTCTCTGAACTCCAGCAAAGGCGTCATCAGAACCAGAGACCTTGCCTACTTGACCAATGAAGACCTTATTAAGAAACTTGCCAGCTAACACGTCACCGAGGTCCATCGTCTTGTCTGCAAGAGAAAGGATGCTGAAACACCCACCAATACCATCTTCCTGACTTTTGCCACACCAAATCTCCCCTCCCACATCACTGCCGGCTATCTGAGAATCCCAGTTGCCCCCTAGCTACATTCCCAACCCTCTCCGTTGTCATAAGTGCCAGAGGTATGGGCATGGAAAAAACTCCTGCTGCAGCCAAGCGCGCTGTGGCAACTGTGGAGCCTCAGACCATGACAGCATCTCTTGCACACCAACACCCCACAGTGCACCAATTGCGATGATACTTACCCAGCCAACCACCACTCTTTCTCAAAAGACTGCCCCACCTGGCTTCAGGAAAAACAGATAACTAAATTGAAACCCCTTAATCCCAACATCACTTACCCAGAGTCCTGAAAGCAATTCCTCGCTTCCCTCCACACACAATCTCCTCAAGCACCGATACCGCCCCCCCTCCCTAACACAACTAAAACTGACTCACATGCCAAAACCGACCTCACCTGGCTCTTCTTACCGAGTCCTAAGCCAGTCGCCTTTGCCAACAACTCAACCACACCCATTACACAAACCACCTCCATTACACAAACCACCACCACCGCCACTCCACCACCTCTCACCCCACCACCTCTCACCCCAACCTTCCTTCCTTTTCTAAGAAGATTCCCCTATTTCCTACCCCAACACCTCAAATGCCATCAAACTCAAGCCAACCTGGCCAACAAATCAACAAACAGCCCACCATCCAAACCCACATGCATGACACTGAGGAGAACATGAATTGTTCGATTACCGAACCCACTAAACAGACCTTCAGACACCATCTGTATCTCTATCTGCCTCCACAAAACCTTCACTCTTTGCAATATCTACCCCCCTCCTCCCCAACACTAATGTTCAGTCAACCAGCCTAGGCCTTAACAACCTCAGCTCCCCTCCCCTTTCAACCTCGGTGACTCCAGCGCCCACAAGCCCCAATTTGGCTCCAATACCACCACCCCCAGAGGCAAGCTTGTCGAAAACACTCTTCGACAGCACAGCCTCTCCTCACTCAAGACTAACTCTTCAACCAACCTTCACCCTGCCACAGGCTCCCTCACCTGTTTAGCTGTTCCCCAACTGCCTTGATTTTAGCTGGAAGGTCACTGCTGTTCCTCTGTGGTAGTGATTATTACCCCCTCCTTATTCACTCCAACCTTTAAACCCCCCACAGACCACACCCCCAACTGGAATCTTAAGAAAGCCAACTGGCCCTTTTTTGAAACCCTCTGCAATGACTCACCTCTCCCCCCCCCATCTCCTCGAGTGTGAAGATCCCATCAAACTCAAACCCCTAAACCCACCTGCCCATTCCCACTCCATTCCCAAACTCCCCTAACAACGATGGTTTAACAATAACTGCAAAACTGCCATCCCAAATTGAAAAAAAAAAGCCCTCAGAAACTTCAAAATAAACCCGACCACCCACAACCTCAACCTCTTTTGCATCATCTGTGCCAAAGCCAGGTGTACTATCAAGGACAGTAAAACCAACACTTGGAACAACTTCATCTCTCCTCTCACCACCAACACCCCCACTAAGAATATTTGTTTTAATGGTTAACAGCTTTTATGGCCAGATGGGCAAGTCTCTCATCTCCCATCTCTCCTGGAATGGTAATCTTCACATCAGGAAAATGGATATCGCTAACCGCCTATTTCAGCAAAAATCTCCCCTACCAGTTCCCAAAAAGAAACAAAACCCGAGTATTACCTTTCCCTCTGACAACACTTCCCAATTAAAGCAAGCCACCCACAATGCTGACTGCACCTCCTAGGGCCCAAATAACATCCCTCCAGTTCCTGAAACATCCCAACAACCACATTTGGTCTCCTTAACTCATTTGGTCTTCACAATCCTTTCCCCTTATCTGGAGGACAGCTATCATCACCCACTTCCCCAAACCATGGAAGGACAGCACCGACCCCTCCAACTACTGCCCCATCGCCCTCACCTGCTGTCTCTGTAAAATTAGAAATGGATCATTAATCAGAGACTAAACTGATTCCTTGAGACCAACAGAATCTTCTTCCCCTCACCAAAGTGGTTTCTGGAAACATCGCAATACCATGGACCAGTTAATCATGCTCGGCACCTCTATCTGGGAATTCTTTGCAAAAAAAGAACACCTCATTGCCATCTTTTTCGACCTCGAGAAAGCTTTTGAACTACTTGGAAATACTGCATTACCCGCAAGCTTCACACCATCGGCGTCAAAGGCCACTTTTCCATCATTATTTAAAATGTCCTCTCACCCAGGCAGTCTAAAGTTTGTATTGGCCACACCCCTTTAAAACCTCTACGCCCAAGAGAGGGCATCCCGTAAGGCAGCATCCTGTCCCCTTTGTGGACAACCTTGGCCCCAACATCAAATGTGCCCTCTACCTGGACGACTTCACCATCTTCTACTCCTCCCCTAGCTTTTCTCTCGTCGAAAATATGCTCCAGCGTAGCCCCAACACGCTGCAAGACTGGTGCAACAATAACGGTTTTAAATTCTCCAAAGACAAGACAGTCTGCATACACTTCTGTCATTTCAACAACCTCCACCCCAACTCTAATCTCATGCTGAATGGCAATCGCATCCCTAAAGTTGACCACACTAAGTTCCTGGGTCTAATCTTGACCCTAAGCTCTCCTACAAGCAACATCACCAGCCTGAAACAGAAATGCAACAGTTCCCTCAACCTTCTCTGCCTTCTCTCCAACACCATTTGGGGTGCGGACCACCATGCTCTTCTCAAAATCTTCAAGCTCATTATTTGTGCCAAGCTTGACTACGGCAATATTGTCTACTGTGCTGCTCACACCTCTTACCTCAACCACATCAACACCATCCAAAAGAAACCCTCAGGCTTTGTCTGGGTGCTTACAGGACCTCCCCCATTATTAGCCTTCACATTGAAGCCTACGAACCCCCTCACTGCTAAGGTGTAGAAAGCTCAGCCTTTCCTATGCTTTTCACCAACACCCAAAATCCTGTCAACAACCTCATTAGGTACCCAATTCCTGTACCCACTTTTAATAGAGCTAAAACCCTATCCCCTCCCTTCAGCTTACGCATCAAACCCTACCTTTACCATCTCGGCATCAACCCTGCTCTCTTGGCACCTTCTGGCCCACTTTTCCTCCCTGGGCCACCCCTCCTTTCCATCAACTTTGGCCTCTCCACTCATCACAAAACCCAAACCCACAATGACCTATTTATCAACCTCCACAACCAAATCAAAGACCAACTCTTAAACTACACCTACATCTATACTGATGGCTCCAAGAAAGGTGACAAGACAGCTGCTGCTGCCGTCATCCAAGAATCACCCTCAGTAGCAGGCTTCCCAGCTACTTATCCATCTTCTTGGCTGAGGCCAAGGCCATCCTACTGGCCCTCAACTATATTGAATACTCCCCGCTCAGCCACTTTGTCATTTTCTCAGACTCCATTATTCTGTTCTCACTTCTTTACTCAATCACTTAATCGTAAGTGGGATAACCTTACGTCCCACCTCCTCTGTAAACTCCTTTCACCCCCTCCCCAGGACAAATCCCGCCCCCTTCCTTACAGGACAAATTTTCCCCCTTACAGGAAAAATATACATTTTTTTCTTGATACCCAGCCATGTTGGCATCTCTGGCAATAGCAGTGCTGATTCAGCCACTAAGCTTTCCCTCAACCTACCCTCTCTCCCAAAACCCTTTCTGACATCAAACTGCTTATCGCTTCCCTTGTTCGTGACCACTGGCAAACCTCATAGGATCCCCAAATTGTTAACAAACTCCACAACATCCAACCCACCATTCCGACCAAACCCACCATCCACAATCTCTCCCGTATCGACAACATCCACATTACCCACCATAGAAGAGGTCACACTCACCTTCCTCACTCACACCTCCTTACTGCCTCTCCCACCCCTCTGCAAGAATTGTCATTGCCCCTCACAGTCACCATCCTTTGCCTGCCCCTGTACAACTTCCCCAGAGCTTCCCTCACCCCTAACAACTCCATAGCTGAGCTCTTCCAGAAAAACCCTCTGGATAAAATTATCTCCCTCCATCCTCATGCCTCCCTCTACAACCATATTTATTCCTCCTCCCCTACCCCAAATATCTACATTTACCCTTTTTTTTACACCTGCACTTCCTCTTACGATCCCAGCTTCCTGGCTATTAGCCCCCTTACTTCTCTCAGACTTCTATTTTCTTTTCTTCCTACCTCTGGAATAATCTAACCTCTCAGGCACAATTTGACCCTTACTGTCGTGGTGCCATTAAGCCCTCATCAAACAAACAAACAAACAACTTTAAACAAAATACATAAGAATTGTCTTGGATCTGCCTTTATGACATCACGTTCTACACTGTGAGGTCACTTTTCAACTCATTCGCACAATCTTTGGAATGCAATAACTCCTAAATAGAAAAAGATATCAACATAATTTTTACATCAAATTGTTTCTTTAATTGTTTTCTATCATACATATAGATATGAAAATTAAAATTTAACAGGAATATTCCTTTAAGATTGAAACACTCTGGTAAATATTTGCTGTTTTTTGTCTTCCTGGTCATTCTTAACAAATTTGCATAAAGATTGGTGAAAAACCAAAAAAACTCTAAAATGGACAATTTGTAACAGATTTTGATGATTTAATTTCTTTGTTCATTTCCATTACTTTTAGTAAGTTTGAAAGCATTTTAGGTAAAGGACATGTAGTCATTTTTCATTGGTCAAAAGATTTAGAGGATTTAACGTGGGTCTTTGAAAATTCCATCTTTCAGTTTCTGAATAGTGGTTGATATAAAGTCTGTAATTCATGCAAAATTAATGATGTATGACTGGGTGAACAGCTCATAAGTTATAACAATTCTTTAAATTTTAATTCTTCAAATATCAGGGACTGAAAAAGATTAAAAGTTTATTCCTGCTAGAAATTAATTGGGGGGAATAAAGACCCCAAATCTTCTGATCAAAGGTTGCACACCTTCATAGAATTATGATGGACATGTCAAAATAAAGGATCTTCATTAGAAAATACCAAGGTCACCCTGTAATACATCACAGGTTAACATAAGAATTTGCATACCTTAAAATTCAACCTGATGTAAAATTTTGTAATACATTACAAATTAGCATATTAAGAATGTAAATATTGATGTTTGATTATTCAAAACTGTCAAGTTAAGAAAGTATCTTTGAATATTCTGAGGACCCAAGAATAAAATACTCCTTTTCATAGCAGTGTTACTTTAACTTTCATTTCTATACCATTTATCAGGTTTACTTACTCCATCTTCCATTCTACCTCCTCCATCAGAACTCTTTTCCAGTTTTTCAGCACAACTTTAAAACAAAACAAATTGCATTATTTGTTGTATACACCTATCTTACTTCACGTATTATCTGTGTATCTGCAGCTTCTGTTTAATATTATAATTTTGCATTTTGCTTTTTTTCAGGTAGAGTTCGTGCAGACGGGAATGGTGTAAGCCAGTCTAAAGTATTCTTCACCCAGTATATGCCTAGGTTCACTCAGCCAGACCAACCCAGCCCAGTCAATCTCATGCGACTTGTGGACCAGGTAATCATGCATGACATGTCTTTAACAGTTGGGTGACAGTGGTGCAAGTGTTGGGTTGGATTGGGGGGTAGGGAAAATTTATTTTCATCATTGGGTAGCATATGTTAAGCCGTTAAGGTATTTTCAGGGATTGCTCTTATCCTATGTTGCTTTAGACATTTAGAATTTTGTGAGTTCATGCATGGTGAAAGTCAATATTTTATTTACAAGAATAATAATAATACGCAGTTCTTATATAGCACCTTACCACGCAGTATGCTTTCTCAAAAGTACTTTACAATAAAAAATTTAAAAACCCAAGGCGGCAGCCGACAAATAGCACACAAGCCTGTATTATTGGCATGCTTCAATCCCTTATGCCGAGCACCAAGCGAGAGGGCAGCATGTACCATTTTTGTAAGTCTGTGGTATGGGGATTAAACCCATGACCTTCCTGCTGGCAAGCAGGTGCTCTACCAATTGTGCTAACCAGTAGGGCAAACTTATTCAACTCATCCAAAATCAGTGGGGGACATACCTGCACTGTTACAAATGTACATATTTCAACCGGGTGGCCCGGATTTGATCATTGGGCCATATGGGAGCCTTTAAAATTGGGACCTGCTTGCAATGGCATTAGAAGGACAGAGCAAGATTGGACACATGTCATGCAATTATTGTATGAGCACAGTATTTAAACTAAATTCTTTGTAAGTGATCTTATAAAAACAGTAATTGGAAAGATAATTAACTGTAAACCTTCCTATTAGTTATGATACTTAAGTGACTGAAACTGCCCTCCCCCTCCCCTTCCTAAGCCCCTCTCAATTTAATTAAAACATTTTTCTGCTTTCTTTTCTTACTTTCAATATACTTTTGCATTGTTTTCATTTTTATTTTCTAAGTGCCCTTTTCAAGTCTCAGACCAGACCCCAATGAGTACGGTGTCAGACATCTTCCGAAAGATGGGACTCAGATTTTGCCTCGTGACTCATAATGGGTAAGTAGGACTAGACTGATTTGAAACTTCCTTAGTATCTTTGTATATCTTCACTTATCACTATTTTGGATTGATGAAACTTTGAACTAACTTAAAGAAATATTCCCATGAATTTATATGATAGAGAAACAACTTGTAGTCAAAACATTCTTGATATCTATTGCGAGAAGGTATTAAACCACAAAGATTTGAGAACATTTCAATGAACTTGTGGGGAAATGATGGGTTTTTTGGGGGTTTTTTTTTGCTCCATATATTTCATTGTTTGCTTTAAATGTATACAATGTTCACAAACACTTACTGTTGCTAATAATTACAATCATTGTCTTTACAAAGTCTTTTACAAAGTGGGGAAAAGATGATTAATAAAAGGTGTGCTCTTTCTTTCCTGGCAATTGACAAATTTAATGATTTTTTGTTAGGGGAAATATTTATGCATTTGCATCCAAAGAAAAAAGTAAAAGGATTTGGTGAAAAGTAATGAATTCCATCCATTTCTGTATTGTACTGCATCTTCTTATGAGATATATGCTCATTCCCTGTCCCGATCATATACCAGAGACAAAGAAACTGGACCTGTTGTTCCAGGCATTTAGGGTACAAAACGTGGTGGTAATGCAAAGCTTTAATGGAAAGATAAAATCAATTTCTGTTACAGAGAAAGAAACCCAACTCCCAAATTGTAAATCTGACATATTTTGCTAGTGAATGTTTCACTGTTTGATGTAGCATTTGCTGTGTTTCAGTATGGAAGAAATCAGACATATTTTGATATGCCATGGTGGTAGTTGGAATAGTAAGCATGCCAGGCAGCAAATTATGCCTTTAAAAATTGTTCACAACTAACTCATGATCTTAGCTGCAGGCTCCTAGCTTGAGGATGACTTTCTTTCATTGTTTGAATTTGGTGTATAAAATAAAAAGCGGTGCAGTATTTAAGGAGTCATGCTTGTATGTGAAGGTACCGGGTTCAATTCCTGCTGCAAGCGCTGCATGTTGTCCTTGAACAAGACACTCAATTTGCTTCAGTCCACTCAGCAGTGAAATGAGTACCAGCACTGCTGGAGAGTTAAACCCTTACTCTACTATGTGGCGATAGTATCGCTGTTTTATAACCACCTTTTTCTAAAAATAAAATTGGGACTTTACCACAGTCCTATAGGAGTAATCTTGGTATCATTTTAAAGTACTCAGATATTTTTTTCACAAAATGTAACTTTTTATAGGGGATCATATTACAGAATTTTGAGAAAAAGTAGCTTGAAAAAGGGTAAAACTCAAAAAAAAAAAAAAAAGTTTTTTTTTCTTTCAAACCCTTACAATAACTTCAAGATCACATTTTTGCTTCAAAATCAAACATACAAGTCCTGAGACATGATAGTAGGTTTCTGGTATAATTTTGATAATTCCTACTTGCAATCTTTTTTCTGTAGAAATTTCTTCAAAATTTCATTAATTTCTGCCATTTTGACCCATTTTTTTTTAAAAATTGTGTACCCAAACCGTACATCACAGTGCTTTGTTGAACCGCTTTTTAAAAGTGCTTGCAATTTCATTTCATTTGATATATAAGTAAAGGCATACCCCCTCTATTTAGAACTTTTCCTATAAGAATCCTATTTCACGTCTTTATATTGAATGACTACGTGGTGCAGAGGAAATGTATGCGGCTAGCACACGGCGCTTCTGGTTCGAGTCTCACCGTGATCACTGTGTAATTGTTTTACTCCTGCAGCTTTCAGAATCTTTGGACTATAATAAGTTTTGGTCTTTTTTATCTTTCCTTTCTTTCTAAAAATTCTAGATTAGCATCATTGAAAAGGAAATTTCATAAAGAATCTAAATATGTAACACAAATCTCTGTTTTCAATATTGACAAGAAGATATACTTGTGCAAAGATTGACATTTGTTGACCACATTTGGCCAAAAATTGCTTAATTTGCTTATTTTTGTTTAATATTTCCTAATTTGGCTTTCATTACTCAAAAGATAAATATCTTAGCCTCTATTCTAATCAAACTTGCAACAAAACAAATGAATGGAAAGTTGTCAAAAATGTATATGAAAAAAGAAGTTATGAAAATTGGACTCGTTTTTTTAAAGCCTTGGTAGAGTAAGAGTTAACCTCAAATTGACTGGCAGGGGGAAGTCATGTGCTCTCATGCCTCATCCGCCAACCGGAAACCGGTGATAAATGTGGGACATAATCAATTTTTTTTAATAGAAGTAAGAAAAAGAATTGTATTATTTATCAAATTTTCATTGATGGAAGGTATGTTTCTGACCCCAGGTTATATCAAATGCTTTAAACAACTTCTTTGTAAATATCGTTCAATGCTAGCAAGTAACATTCCCAGCTGTAACACCATAAAATCTATCACTGGCTATTACCATCTTAATTCTATGTATGTTTCGTGTACTGATAAGAATGAGGTTATCAAGATTCTTTACATGGTCATAATAGTCCTGGTCATGATGAGATTCAAAGGTTATTACAGAAATTTCTCATGAAATTTACGCAATATCTCATTGGCACTGGTATTTTTTCCCAATAGCATGAAAATAGCAAAAGTATTTTTAAATCAGGGAATGCCTTAGTAGTATCTAATTATAGGCCAATATCAGTGCTTTCAGTTATGTCAAAAATATTTGAGAGATTAATATAACCAAATTGTTGGCTTCTTTAAGAAGTTTGATATTCTCTTTGCAGCACAATTTGGTTTTCCGTGAAAATCATTTGATTCAAATGGCATTAATGAAGGTCTTTGAATTTATTTCCAAGGCCCAAGATTAAAAAGATTATGTAATAGGCATATTTTTGGATTTGTCAAAGGCATTTGACATGGTAAACCATAAATATTACCTAATAAATTATATTTGTACGGTTTAAGAGGCAATGTTAATGACTGGATGGCAGATTATCTTAGCAATAGGTCTCAGTATGTAAATCTTTGTTCCCCTCTTCCATTCAGCGTATTTTATGTAGTGTACCTCAGGGTTCCATTCTTGGCCCTCTTTTTTTCTTATTGTTTATTAATGACCTTACATGTACAACCCATAAGGTAATATTTATGCTATTTGCAGATGATGCCACAATTCTTATTAAAAATAATTCTTCCTGACAAGGCCACGACCATCCCGAACAATGAACTTAAGAAAGTTTCCTTGTGGTTCAATTGTTTTTTAAATGTAGATGAGACAATTTATATCATATTTTATGCTCGTGGGGTAAAATGTCAAGAATACAGTCATTGTATCAACAATGCGCAAACTAAATTTTTGGGTGTAATTGTTCATGAAAACCTCAACTGGGCTCCACACATCAATTCTATATGTAAAAAAGTTTCAATTTCAGTTGGTATTATTGGTAAACTTAAGCTTTTAACTTTTACCCATTAATGCACTTCATATGTTATAAATTCTTTAATCCTATCAGTTATGTCTTATTGTAATGTAGTGTGGTGTAATGGTAATGCTGTCCATATTTAGATTAAGTGTCCTCCAAAAGAAAGCAGTTTGTTATTTGCAACACTATACTTAGATCACACCCCTCCATTATTCACTAAATTAAAAAAATTTGTCATTTTTGAAAAATTCAGATCTTCACAATTATACAACAACAATCTCCCATAATCTTTGACAAATTAGACCACAACAGAATTACATAAGTCCCCTTTTTATTACACAGCCATAACTTTGTGGCAGTCTGCCAAAGACCAAATAACATCGGCCAAAACACTTAAATTATTCAGAGCAAATTTGAAACAATACCTGCTAAATAAATGTACCTGAGTAATGTTTGTTTTTGTTTGTTTCTTTTATATTGCAACTTTCTATTGTATTTTTTCATTTCATTTAAATTTGTATTATTATTATTATTTTGGGGTGGTCTGACTGACAAGTATTTGTTTACTTTTTCAGATCTCCTTTCATTCCTGCTATAATGCAAACTGTTATACATCAATTATCTGTAAATATTGTAATCTATGATATTGTAATCATTAATATGTTTTTTATTCTTTGTTTCAATACTTTGTTTTTGTACATATGTTTATATATATATATATATATATATATATATATATATATATATATATATATATATATATATATATATATATATATATATATATATATATGTATATATACATAAATATATCTAATACAAATGATAATAATAATAATACATTTATATAGTGTAAAAATCTGCAAGCATTCTAATGCGATTCACAATAAGATAAAACTAAACAAAGGCAATTCAAAAAAGTATGTTTTTACCTTAGACTTGAACAAACTAAGATTGTTAACTGAACGAATAGAGGCAGGCAGTTCATTCCAAAGGGCTGGACCTACATAATAAAAGCCACGGTCACCTAATGTTTTACACTTAGTTCTGGGGACACAAAGAAAGGGAGAATCATTAGAGCGCAACGAATACCTATTGCTGTGAATGGGGTGAATGTGATCAGAAAGATAACACAGAATTACATATTATTATAATACCATTACCAATACCAATTTTCACTTGACTTAAAAACAAAAACAAGAAGTTTAAATTTAAAACGATATTCAACTAGAAGTTAGCAGAAGTCCCCACTTAAAAGGACTGGATGGGGCATCGTAGCAATTAACAACTAATTTGGCAGCAATATTCTGGATAGGCTGGAACCTTTTAATGAGATAATTTTATGATGAACTTCCAAAGCTATTTAAAACTGGTCTTCCAACCCCTTCTCAGGAAACCACAATTCAAAATAAACATCCCTCAAATTCACCTAATTTTTAGTAGCAAATCATCGGCATGAATAGGCCCATAGCTCCATGATAGGCCTCATTCAGCACAATCTCATCCTCACTTTGCTTGAGTGCACTTTTTACCCAAAAGCTCCATGTATGCAGTAGGATAAGTTGATAAGTGGTCAATTCACATAACACTGTGGCTTTGTGTATGACCTGTCACTGTAGCAGTTGTGGTTTTGTGTTACTGATTTTAGAAAAGGATATGGTATATTAGGGTTATATTGAGAAATATAATCTCCCAATCAAAATGTAGAAAACAATCAGGACTTGTGGGTAAAAACAATAGCATGATAAGTTTGTAATGTTGGAATATTGTGAAATAAACTGTTACAGTAATCTAAATGGCTGTGAATAAATGCATAAACTAATGTACGCATGGCTGTCTGGGACACATGTTTCCTGATTTTTTTTTAGACTACAGAAGTATTAATTCCCAGTCTTGTAAATTTTCTTGATATGTTCTTCTATTTTCATGTGTTCATCAAAAATAATTTCTAAATTCTGAACTTGCTTTGAAGGAGTAACATTAACACAACCAATTTTGATAGAATTGATATTTATTTTAGAAAATCTTGAGGAAGTGCTGAGGATAATGAATTCAGTTTTATTAGAGTCATTAATGTGCCACCAAGCAAGTATTTCATTGGTCTTGTCACTGGTTTTAAAAATATGAATTAGTTGTGTATCATCCGCATAAGAGAAACCTGAGACAAGATCTGGTTTTGGATAACAGAAAAAAAGTGAGCTGGTGTAGAGAGTAAAGCACAGGGGTCCAAGGCATGACCCCTGAGGCA
>JAIGNY010000309.1:420000-462500 GCA_020152595.1 Chiridota heheva | reverse complement strand
GGTGAATCTCCCCCTTCTGACACCTCTCCTTGTCGCAGCTATGTCACTGATATTGTTTAGGATATATATTGAGGGAACATTGTACCTAAAACTTCCTAGGCATAGGTTATCAAGACAAAATGATTGTAAATCCTTCAGTACAATGCAATGCAAATGTAGTGCTAAAGGGTAGATGACAACAGAGAATGCCAGCGAGATTAGATTATGTAAGAGATTACAAGTAGTTGAGTAGGGATAATGGGGTGAGTAGGGGAAGAAGGGAGAGAAGGGGTCAGATGGGATAATAAGGGAGTAGGTGTTGAGAAGGGAGAGAAGGGGAGGTCAGATGGGATAATAAGGAGGTGTTAAGATGGGGGTCAGATGGAATAATGGGGTGAGTATGGGTTAAGAAGGGAGAGATGGGGGTCAGATGGGGTGAGTAGGGGTTAAGAAGGGAGAGAAGGGGTCAGATGGGATAACGGGGTGAGTAGGTGTTAAGAATGGAGAGAAGGGGGTCAGATGGGATCATCAGAGGAGTAGGGATTAAGAAGGGGAGGAGTAGGGGTTAAGAAGGGAGTCAGATGGGCTAATGGGGTGAGGTGTTAAGAATGGAGAGAAGGGGTCAGATGGGATAATCAGGGAGTAGGGGTTGAGAAGGGGTCATATGGGATGAGTGGGGGTTAAGAAGGGAGAGAAGGGGTCAGATGGGATTGTGAGGTGAGTAGGGGTTAAGAAGGGAGAGAAGGGGTCGGTCATATGGGATGAGGCGAGTAGGGGTTAGAAAGAGAGAGAAGAGGTTTAGATGGAGTGAGTAGGGGTTAAGAGGGGAGAGAATGGGATGAGGTGAATAGGGGCTAGAAAGGGAGAGAAGAGGGTCAGATGGAGCGAGTAGGGGTTAAGAAGGGAGAGAATGGGATGAGGTGAGTAGGGGTTTAGGGAGAGAAGGGGTAAAATGGGGTGAGTAGGGGTTAAAGTAGGAGAGAATGGTCAGATGGGATGAGATGAGTAGGGGTTAAGAAGGGGTCAAATGGGATGAGGTGAGTAGGAGATAAGAATGGAGAGAAGGGGGTCAGATAGGATAATGAGGCGAGTAGGGGTTAAGAAGGGGTTAGATGGAATAATGAGGTGAGTGGGGGTTAAGGTGGTTAGATGGAATAATGGGGTGAGTAGGATTAAGAAGGGGTCAGATGGGTTAATGAGGTGAGTAAGGGTTAAGAATGGAGGGAAGGGGGTCAGATAGGATAATGGGGTGAGTAGGGGTTAAGAATGGAGAGAGAGAAGGGGTCAGATGGGATAATCAGGGGAGTAGGTGTTGAGAAGGGAGAGAAGGGGTCAGATGGGATAATCAGAGGAGTAGGAGTTAAGAATGAAGAGAAGAGGGTCAGATGGGATAATGGGGTGAGTAGGTGTTAAGAATGGAGAGAAGGGGGTCAGATAGGATAATGAGGTGAGTAGGGGTTAAGAATGGAGAGAGAGAAGGGGTCAGATGGGATAATCAGGGAAGTAGGTGTTGAGAAGGGAGAGAAGGGGTCAGATGGGATAATCAGGAGAGTAGGTGTTAAGAAGGGAGAGAAGGGGTCAGATGGGATAATGGGGTGAGTAGGTGTTGAGAATGGAGAGAGAAGGGGGTCAGATGGGATAATCAGGGAGTAGATGTTAAGAAGGGAGAGAAGGGGTCAGATAGGATGAGGTGAGTAAGGGTTAAGAAGGGAGAAAAGGGGTCAGATGGGATAATGATGTGAGTAGGGGTCAAGAAAGAAGAGGGGTCAGATGGGATGTGTAGGGGTTAAGAAGGGTCAAATGGGATAATGGGGTGAGTAGGGTTAAAAGGGGGTCAGATGGAATGAGGTGAGTTGGGGAAAGAAGGGGTCAGATGAGATAATGAGGTGAGTAGGGGTTGAGAATGGGGTCAGATGGGATAATGAGGTGAGTAGGTTAAGAAGGAAGAAAAGGGGTCAGATGGGATAATGGGGCTAGTAGAGGTAAAGAAGGGGTCAGATGGGATAATGAGGTGAGTAGGGGTTAAGAAGGGGGTTAGATGGGATAATGAGGTGAGTAGGGGTTAAGAAGGGAGAGTAGGGATTAAGAAGGGGGTCAGATGGGATGAGGTGCATAGGGGTTAAGAAGGGAGAGAAGGGGGTCAGATGGGATAATGGGGTGAGTACGGTTAAGAAGGGGGTCAGATGGGATAATGGGGTGAGTAGGGTTAAGAAGGGAGTCAGATGGAATAATGAGGTGATTTGGGGTTGAGAAGAGGGTCAGATGGGGTGATTCGGGGTTAAGGGGTCAGATGGGATAATGGGGTGATTCGGGGGTGAGTTAAGGGGGTTAGCTGTTGTTGCAGTAATTGATGTGATGTAGGAAGGTGAAGAATTTTTGAGGTGATTTATTGTGGAGAAACTCGGTGATGAAGGGGTTGAGGGGGTGAGGAGTGGGAGGGTGAGGAGTGGGCAGTCTATGAGGATGTGTTTGACTGTCAGTCGATCATATCAATTACTGTAGAATGGCTGGGGAGACCCGTGGGAGTGGGAGAAGTGAGTGTGACCAATTTCGGGATGGGCGATGCTGTAATTGCTAAATAGTATGAAGCTTCAGTGTTGGCTGTAGTTGTTTTGGTTATGTGGCACACGCATGCCAACCTATTGCAATCATTCCATTATCTTGCAGTGTATCAGGATATAGAGTATATATAATTAACTTCCCAAATATGAAATCCTTATTCTGTTGTTTACAAAACAAATGGTCAAATGTAGATTGAAGAAATGCTAGCATAAATGATGGTGACTTTTCTTCCACAAAGTCTTGTAAATAGGGTAAAATGTTAAAGAGAAAAAGTTTTTTTACAAAGGTATCATACAATTTAGAGGCTGGCGTATAGTTTTTAGTAGTTTGTGGTTAATACTGCATCCTATATGAAGAAAAAAAATCTTTTAAAAGAAACAAACAATATGGTGAAGAAATTTCTTCAATATTTTGTTGAAATGTAATGCATCCTTGGTTTTATGCCCAAAATATCATTTTATCAAGCTGTCCATGGCCTTTGATCTACAGTAGTTAGTGATGGATCATGTGAGCCACACATGCCAACCCATTAGCTACTGAGAGCATATCTGTTGACCAGCTTACTAACATCTTTGTTCTCTGGGGGTGTTTATTTCTTTTTCAAAAAGGGAAATAAAAAACAGGAGGCTTAATCTCATTTTCAGCCTCTTTGGCTTTAACCTGTAGTTTATATAACAGAAGTGTCAGTAGCAGCTTTCTTTCAAGATTATATGGAAGCAAGTGCAGATAAAGAAGATATTTTGAATTCTTAAGATATCTCACATTCTCTTTCATCCAATATATATTTTTTCATGTGACTAGAAAAGGAGCTACATATGTATAGAATATATTGGGGTTTAATATACATACTTTATAAATATCATTATACTCTTTCACACTTAGCAGTACTTTTTTCAATCACCTAAATAATCACTGAAGAAAAATATAATGGAATGTGTTCTGCATGTTTTGGAGTTAGTGTGTTCTCCTTGTTTATATAGCAATTCCAGTGGGTTCTCTTATGATAAGTGATGGAAGCAAGGGGTATAAAGGATACGGTCTGCTGAGGAACACCAAAGTAAACATTAAATTTGCTCGGAAGATTTGATAGCCTCTTCTGGATGTCTGAAGATAATGACCCATATGGCTCCCTCCATTACCCCAACTACCCTAAAATTTTCCCCCTCCATTTCTTCAACGTCTCCCTCCATTATTTTCCAACTTTATCTTCCATTCCCCACGCCACCTGTGCAACTTGACATGGAAGTGCTATCTACACAAACATTCATGACACTATAAATTGTGCTTAAATTCTTTATTTCATCGTCAATGAACATATTAAATTGCAACAATTATGTGCAGTTTATGAAAAAATTAGTATTATTTTTATCTTACAATCAGCCTCAAGATACTTATGCAATCCCTTATGTCTATTGAGGGTTAAAATGTGGAATAAAGAACTGAAATGCAATTGAACAAAAATCTTAATTTTAGAGACAAAAAGAGCATCAAGCAAGGAGCAAAAATGCCTTGATAAAGGTGACTACCATTTTGACCAATTTCACCTTGAAAAAATACCTCTATCCTTTATTTACACTTAATTCAAACAATAAAAAAAGAAGCTAAGTACACATAACTTAAAAATAAAATGGCAAACAAAGGGGGGCTCTTAAGTTATTTTGCAAATGGTACAACTGCTGAATCATACTTTTTTTTGACACTAAATCTGGAATGTTATCTATAAAGTAATGACTATCACATGAGGTGACTATGTGAGATGACCTAATGTCATGTGCGATGACTCATGTGAGATGACTGTCAAATGAGATGACGGAATATCTTGTGAGATGACATACTATCATGGGAGATGATATATTCATACGAGGTGACTGACTCATACGAGACAACTGATTGTCACAAGAGATAACTGACTGTCATACTAGATGACTGTCATGTGAGATGACGAACTGTTATGTGAAATGACAGACTGTCATGGAGATGACAGACTGTCATGGAGATGACAGACTGTCATGGAGATGACAGACTGTCATGGAGATGACAGACTGTCATGGAGATGACAGACTGTCATGGAGATGACAGACTGTCATGGAGATGACAGACTGTCATGGGAGATGACAGACTGTCATGGAGATGACAGACTGTCATGGAGATGACAGACTGTCATGGAGATGACAGACTGTCATGGAGATGACAGACTGTCATGGAGATGACAGACTGTCATGGAGATGACAGACTGTCATGGAGATGACAGACTGTCATGGAGATGACAGACTGTCATGGAGATGACAGACTGTCATGGAGATGACAGACTGTCATGGAGATGACAGACTGTCATGGAGATGACAGACTCATGGAGATGACAGACTGTCATGGAGATGACAGACTGTCATGGGAGATGACAGACTGTCATGGAGATGACAGACTGTCATGGAGATGACAGACTGTCATGGAGATGACAGACTGTCATGGAGATGACAGACTCATGGAGATGACAGACTGTCATGGAGATGACAGACTGTCATGGAGATGACAGACTGTCATGGAGATGACAGACTGTCATGGAGATGACAGACTGTCATGGAGATGACGAACTCATGGGAGATGACAGTTGGTAGAGTGCTCAACTGAAATGCCAGTTCAAGCCTCGGTCAGGATTTAACCAGTTTTTCCACAGCTATGCAGACAGATATGCCGAACATCAAACTGGATGTACGTCGTTTCCAGCTCCTGCTCCCCATTCAGATGTTGAGAGAAGTGGGCAATTTTAAATGGCACTCACTGTCCTTCGGAGGGGACATTAAAGCTGTCAGTCCCAATGGTAGGACAGTCACACCCTACCTGGTTCTCTAAACACTTCTTGTAAAGAGTAGGATGAAAACCTGGTGTTCATCCACTTCCAGCCTCGTTTCATCTTAGTTTAGCTCAAGTGGAACTTATCAGGATTACTTCATCAAGACTGTGTCATGGGAGATGATATGACTGTGATGGAAGATTACAGACTCATTCGAGATGACTGACTGTCATACAAGGTGACTGACTCATATGAGATGACTGTCATAAGAGATGACTAACTGTCATTCGAGATGACTGATTGTCATACAAGATGACTGACTGCCATACAAGATGATTGACAGCCGTGAGATGACCGACTCATGTGAGATTACTGACTGCCATACGAGATGACTGACTGCCATACAAGATGATTGACAGCCATAAGATGACCGACTCATGTAAGATTACTGACTGCCATACGAGATGACCGACTGCCATACAAGATGATTGACAGCCATAAGATGACCGACTCATGTGAGATAACTGACTGCCATACGAGATGACTGACTGCCATACAAGATGATTGACAGCCATAAGATGACAGACTCATGTGAGATTACTGACTGCCATACGAGATGACTGACTGCCATACAAGATGATTGACAGTCATAAGATGACCGACTCATGTGAGATTACTGACTGCCATACGAGATGACTGACTGCCATACAAGATGATTGACAGCCATAAGATGACCGACTCATGTGTGAGATAACTCATGTGAGATAACGGACTGCCATATGAGATGACTGACTGCCATACAAGATGATTGACAGCCATAAGATGACCGACTCATGTGAGATAACTGACTGCCATGATTGCCAGAGAGATGACTGACTGCCATACAAGATGATTGACAGCCATAAGATGACCGACTCATGTGAGATAACTGACTGCCATACGAGATGACTGACTGCCATACAAGATGATTGACAGCCATAAGATGACCGACTCATGTGAGATAACTGACTGCCATACGAGATGACTGACTGCCATACAAGATGATTGACAGCCATAAGATGACCGACTCATGTGAGATAACTGACTGCCATAAGAGATGACAGACTGCCACAGAGATGATTGACAGCCGTGAGATGACCGACTCATGTGAGATAACTGACTGCCATACGAGATGACTGACTGCCATACAAGATGATTGACAGCCATAAGATGACAGACTCATGTGAGATAACTGACTGCCATACGAGATGACCGACTGCCATACGAGATGACTGACTGCCATACGAGATGACTAACTGCCATACGAGATGACTAACTGCCATACAAAATGATTGACAGACATGACCGACTCATGTGAGATAACTGACTGCCATACGACATGGACTGACTGCCATACGAGATGACTGACAGACATACGGGATGACCGACTTCAATATGATGACTGACTGCCATATGAGATGACTGACTGCTATATGAGATGACTGACTGCTATATAAGATTACCATTAGACTACCATAATGAACTTTTTAATGAAGGTTAGTGGTTATGGTAATTTTCCAGGTAAGAAACTGGCAATTGTCAGATATTGAAGTGTTGACGTAATATGTAGTTGTTGCTGATTTCCCTAATGTTGGAGGACAAACAAAAAATTGCCTTTTAGGACATGAATTGTTCTTACTGTAGGCTATTTCTGGGACATGGTACTATTTAAAGATTACAGGAATTTTATTTGCCGCTAATATGCTTTAAGGAGAAATTCTCTGATGAAACCAATTAAGGGGTGGGAAATACTCCCTGAATTTCAACTAAATAAAACACTTACGAATGAACAACCAAAGACTAATTACAATTTGTTCTCAAAGATTGAAATAAGTCTTAATCTTTGGTTAATATGAATAGAGCCAAAATATAAAGAAAACTAATGGAACCAATACAGAATCACAAGGTTATCAAAACTCAAGGAGAAAACAAATGCCACTGAATCAAAAATGTAGCTAATTTTAACAAAATCATATGTAATATACATCAATCTCTTTTCCAGACTGAAGAAATGTCAACTTATTATGAATTTCAGAGAAATATTTGCACCACAAACACAATATGAATATAAAGTATGAAAAACAATGCTGCTTAATTGCAAAGAAATGTGAGCATCTTAAACCTCAAAACAAACACATAAACTATGAATTAATTTATAGTTCTATTACAACGGCTTATAATCTGTTGGTGAAAATAAAATTCAAATATACTAGTGGGGTTTCCTTCAATCATCAAAGCTGGTTAATATGATCCAAAGTATCTACAAGCAAGCAAACTTGATCAATATGAATGAGCACCTTTTAGAGCACTGATCATCATATCAATGTTTATGAGCACCTCTTAGAGCACTTGATCAATGTTTATGAGCACCTCTTAGAGCACTTGATCAATGTTTATGAGCACCTCTTAGAGCACTGATCAATGTTTATGAGCACCTCTTAGAGCACTGATCAATGTTTATGAGCACCTCTTAGAGCACTGATCAACATATCAATGTTTATGAGCACCTCTTAGAGCACTGATCAATGTTTATGAGCACCTCTTAGAGCACTGATCAACATATCAATGTTTATGAGCACCTCTTAGAGCACTGATCAACATATCAATGTTTATGAGCACCTCTTAGAGCACTGATCAACATATCAATGTTTATGAGCACCTCTCAGAGCACTGATCAACATATCAATGTTTATGAGCACCTCTTAGAGCACTGATCAACATGTCAATGTTTATGAGCACCTCTTAGAGCACTGATCAACATATCTATGTTTATGAGCACCTCTTAGAGCACTGATCAACATATCAATGTTTATGAGCACCTCTTAGAGCACTGATCAATGTTTATGAGCACCTCTTAGAGCACTGATCAACATATCAATGTTTATGAGCACCTCTTAGAGCACTGATCAACATATCAATGTTTATGAGCACCTCTTAGAGCAGAGCACCTCTTAGCACTGATCAACATATCAATGTTTATGAGCACCTCTTAGAGCACTGATCAACATATCAATGTTTATGAGCACCTCTCAGAGCGCTGATCAACATATCAATGTTTATGAGCACCTCTTAGAGCACTGATCAACATATCAATGTTTATGAGCACCCCTTAGAGCACTGATCAACATATCAATGTTTATGAGCACCTCTTAGAGCACTGATCAATCAATGTTTATGAGCACCTCGCTGACCTTTAGAGCACTGATCAACATATCAATGTTTATGAGCACCTCTTAGAGCACTGATCAACATATCAATGTTTATGAGCACCTCTTAGAGCACTGATCAACATATCAATGTTTATGAGCACCTCTTAGAGCACTGATCAACATATCAATGTTTATGAGCACCTCTTAGAGCACTGATCAACATATCAATGTTTATGAGCACCCCTTAGAGCACTGATCAACATATCAATGTTTATGAGCACCTCTTAGAGCACTGATCAACATATCAATGTTTATGAGCACCTCTTAGAGCACTGATCAACATATCAATGTTTATGAGCACCACTTAGAGCACAACTGATCAACATGTCAATGTTTATGAGCACCTCTTAGAGCACTATCAATATCAATGTTTATCTTAGAGCACCTTAGAGCACTGATCAATGTTTATGAGCACACTCTTAGAGCACTGATCAACATATCAATGTTTATGAGCACCCCTTAGAGCACTGATCAATGTTTATGAGCACCTTTTAGAGCACTGATCAACATATCAATGTTTATGAGCACCCCTTAGAGCACTGATCAACATATCAATGCTTATGAGCACCTCTTAAAGCACTGATCAATGTTTATGAGCACCTCTTAGAGCACTGATCAACATATCAATGTTTATGAGCACCTCTTAGAGTACTGATCAATGTTTATGAGCACCTCTTAGAGCACTGATCAATGTTTATGAGCACCTCTTAGAGCGCTGATCATCATATCAATGTTTATGAGCACCTCTTGGAGCACTGATCAACATTTAGAGCAATATTAACGTGTCTTGGAGCAGGTACCATGTACTCTCTTAGTCATCACTAACAATAAATGCTGATTTGAAAAAGATAATATATGTACAAATAGAAAGAAAACTTTAATCTCTTTCAATAAAGTATAAATGTTATTATTACTGAAAGAATGTAACATGAATGCTATATAGGAATATTTGCAAATGCTTCAAATGTTCATGATAGGGCAGATTCCAAAACTGAATAGCAAACATTCTTCACCAAACCTTTGTTATACTCTTTTGCTGACGCAGAACAAAGGGAACGACTGGGACAAAAAGGTACCCTTATGGAAGGAACCTTTTACAACAAAAACACCCTACAGGTTTTCCATTCAATTGGTCCCGGGCTACTTTAGTACAAACTATAGGGTCCTTTAAAGCCTCTTCCCTTTTAAGGTAATAATTACTCACTTCATCAAGCCAGGGACTTGTTATTTCCCAATAACAAATCTAGGATCAGAGCAACAAACTCTACTTGTCATTGTCCCATAAAGCAAGAGAAAAATAAGACAAAGGGTACATATGCAAAGCTACAGTGTATACAAGTTTAAAAAACATATGGAGTTATTCTAAAAAGTATTTTTAAAGTATCAACTGGTTGACTGTTGCATTATAATATAGCTACACCAACTTATTAAAACATACCCAAGAATGCAAACATGGTAAAGTACACTAAAATATTGTATGCCATACGAAATCCATAAATTAATTGTCAGCATACTAAAATCTTGCACAAAATAAAGAGAGATGAAAAATGTAAATAAATGAAAACAGGAATAAAAGAATATATGTACTGGTAAGTGGCGAACTTATTGTATTAAAAATAATTTGTAAACATATGTGGAATACTATGTTGGAGATAGATGTAAACTACCCAGATTTCTGAGCAGTAGTGAAAAGGCGTCTTTTGTCATATATTTTGCACAAAATAAAAAAAATGAATGGAAAAATTCCAAATCTAACTTATTTGGTTTTGGTAAAATAATTTCAGACTTTTTGTCTGGCAAGGTTTTCTGACCAGAAGGCACACTTTTATTTCAAGGTATGATCAGAAAATGAATACAGAACTACTATAATAGACAACCTTGGGTTGCTTTAAATGAATTAAACCGTCATGAAACAAGCAAAAAACCAACATGAAATATATAGAGATTAAAGGACCTTTTAGCGATAAAAACATCACAAAATGAAAGTGATATAACTTTGAACTGGTTGGCAATAAGCAACATTCGACAATAAAACGTCATCTGTCAAGAAACATTGCTTGTCTAGTAATGGATACCTTGTGAGTAAGACCTCAAGGAGCACTCGGTCAAAGTGAGAGGGTGAAGTCTCTAGATTAATCCAAATACAAAGTTCCTTGTACGTGGTGGTACTTATAACCTTTGATATAAATGTACACATCAATGGTAATCATTCTGTTACAAGTATAAAGAATGAGACGTGTTATATCAATATTCTCATCATTTAGCAAAAATGTGCCCTCTCCTTTCTGCTAAGGGAACCTTCAAGGCAAGTCTGTAGGTGCATTTTTGTTCATATACTCCCAATATCAAAAAAGTAGCGTAAAAACAATTTTATACTGATACATATTTAACAACGCATAATGAAATTGATCCATCATTACTCCAAAAGCATACCTCTTAAATATCTTATTTGAAATAAAAAACTATTAATTTATTGTGAAAATATCCATTTATTCATTAACCTCACAAACTTTTATAATATTAATACAGGAAACTATGAGAACCTTATAAACTCTTACCATATTAATAAATTCCTGACATGATGAATTCAGGAAACTAAGAATTACTTTTTCATCTTTGCTTTTCACAATATCAGCTTTCTAAATCTGAACCTTCTCTTGATATTACATTTCAGTCCAAGTTCAAAGTTACTGCAAACTTTGTTAGAAAAATGTCCTGTACATCCCAGAATGGTAGCACTATAAAGCTGGACTGCAAGCCCATGCAGTCCTGCTGCAAAATCAAAGTTACCATCTGGACTAAGAAAAGTGGTTAATTAGTAATTCGTAAACAAAAACATTAAAACAACATGTCTGGGTGAGAGACTTACAAGCTCATCACTGTGCAGAGCTGCACCTTAACCCAAGAATCGTGTTAAATTTTTATTGATGTTTAAAAGATGGAACAAATTTTCATTTTAATATTCATAATGATACAGAACAGGAGAGAACAGAGGGACTGGAAAAATGTGTCAGACAAGAAAGAAGGACCACGTTTGAGGCTACCTTCATATTTATTCAAATAACTGATTTCAAACAAGAGTATGTGCACCACCCACGATTACATTGCGAAAATGAAAATGATCAATTTCTCCTACATTTGCGTTGATTGTCATTTTTGTTTAAGATGTTGTGCTTTTGATTACTCACAGTGTCTAACTACCTTCCATACTGTCAGTAAGCGTCGTTCCCGCAGTGGGATGAATCAGAATCTTTCTTCCCGCCCCAAGAGCCCCGGCTCACGTACATCTAACGTCATCAACTCATTGACATAGAATTATCAGAACTCCAGTGCAATTAAGAAATTTACATGTATTTTCTACATATCTGATATAATTCAATAAACAATATCCACTTACATTGTATTCCATGTACCATTTACTACATGAATATAAATATTTGGAAAAATCACTTTGTGTCCGGCAAGGATTAATATTTGAGCAAGGTGAAGTTGGCAATCTATTTTGCACGATACATGTTTCAGTATATTTACATAAAATAAGCTGGTATGATTTTGCTTCAATATTTAAAATATACCTGAAGCAAAAAGTACAGACTGACATCTATAAATATGTACATACATGAAAATATTTACGAAGAGTTAATAATAAATTTAAATAATACAAAGTTACTTTTTGAAGTATGGTACGGAAAATTTACAGTACAAATGATGTGGTTGGCAGTAAAACACAGGTCTATAGACATGCAGCAATACTGAGTAAAACAGAAGTCAAATCTGAACAGACCCAAGTAACACTATTAGTTTTTGACTTTTTCAAATTTTAATTTATGCTAAATTTGTGACGTAAGACTGGACAGACACTTTAAATTCTTAAGGTATTTCTGTGAACTTTCTTTCCTAAATCTCAGTCATTGAAAATGATGAGAAAGTTAATTCCTGGTAGAATTTTGATTAGGGCTATGATTGTACAACTCAAAACCTTTAGGTCAGAAATTGCTGCTCTTCTTCAAAGAAATATGAAAAACATTTAAGGATTTGAGACAGAAAATACCCTAGTCACCAGTAATACATCACAAATATAGCCAGTGATACCTTTACATGTCAGTACACATAGGAGAAGTATCACTCAACAAGAATGTGTACCCTGCGCATATTGTGTTGCAAACATACCATCATTTTGTTCAAAGAATCTTTCTCAGTGGAGAAATGTTTGAAATGCAGCCAACCCTCATTTTTCACTTTTAATTATAGTACAAATTGATATGCACCATACACATACACAGCATCCAGTGCTATTTTACAAGGAATATGGACAGGTAACTTCACCTTCTGAACAGTACAAGTATGTCAAGCACCTGTAGCGTCTTTGCTGGGCAACATTTTAAGGAATTTTAATGTATGAAAAAATTGTAATGTATGGAAGAGAAGACAAATGATCAAAATCTTTATTCAACTGTTCATTCAAATAACAATGGTGAAGGACTTTCAAGTTAACATAAGGAAATGCATGGGGTTTCTCTTAATATAATAAGGCCTTCAAATTCAAAATGCTGTAAAGATGCACAATTTGTACATGGTTTTGATGAAGCTTTTTGCTATTCCCGGCATAACTTGTACAGCACAATTTCTTCCAATTAAGTTCAAGTTGTGGCTGGCTACCTGTCCATAGGTCTTTAAAGCACCTGCCCTACCCCATAATAGAATATCTGGGCTCTCAAATAAGGGTCTTAAAAAATGTAAGTTTCAAAACAGGCAATTGCTTATTTGCTATCAATGGCTGCCGAGATATTAAATGCAAAAACATACAAAGATGGTCCCATTAACATATAATAACATGAGTTGTAGTTTGTTGAGGTTTAACGGCACGACGACAGTCAAGAGTCAAATGTGCCAATAATGACATGAAATCAAATGTGCCAATGACATGAAACCAAGATAAGATAATTTGACTGGCATCTTGCCTTATACTAATCACAAGGCAAAATCTTTATAGTCTAGCTAACTGGCTAGAAGCACCTATACACTCAATGGAGCCCACATAAAGCTCTATAAAAGCACCAAAACCACAACACATAGAAAGATAGTCTCTTTATTAGGTGTAAGAAAATAGATATTCAAATGAGATGGTATCATCAAAGTTTGAGGTATTAAGTTTCCAACTAAAACGGTAAATACTGTCATGATTCGTATGCCCATGCAAATTGACCCAGCCAATTAAGTCCCACATGGTATCCCATGTCCCACATGGCGTCCCACATGGCATCCCACCTCTTGTCCCACAAGGCATCTCTCCCTATGTCCCCCATAGCATCCCACCTTATGTCCCGCATCAGTGGTGTCCCGCATCAGTGGCTTCCCATCTGATGTCCCACATGGCATCTTACCTTATGTCCCACATTGGATCCCACCTTATGTCCCATATTGTATCCCTCCCAACATCCCAATGACATCCTAATTTATGTCCCACATGACATCACATCCCATGTCCCCATACCCTATGTCCCACATAGCCTCCAACTCTATGTTACACATGGCATCCCAACCTATATCACACTGTGTTACTCATGGAATCCACCGTTTCACATGGCATCCCACCCCATGTCCCACATTGCATCCCACCCCATGTCCCACATTGCATCCCACCCCATGTCCCACATGACATCCCACCCCATGTCCCACATGACATTCCATAGGTTCCATAAGAAGTCTCATCCTAGCTATCACCATCCCTGATTGAGCATACTATGTATAAAGAGTCAGTTCAAATAATAACTTATTTTCAAATGACTTGTTGAAATGGGGTGGGACCCAATGTCCCACATGACATCCCATCCCATGGCATTCCACCCTATGTCCCGCGTTGCATTCCACCATATATCCTACATGGCATTCCACCCTGTTTTATAGCATCCCACCCAATGTCCCACATGGCATCCCACCCATGTTCCACATAACATTCCACCCCATGTCCCACATGACATCCCATAGGCTCCATAAGAAGTCTCATCCTAGCTATCAGTCCCTGATTAAGCATACACTGTATTAAAGTGTCAGTTCATATAATAACTTATATGCAAATGACTTGTTGAATAAGAAAAAAGGAGAGTCAAAAAATTATGCCTGATATAGCCCTTGGTGTATACCACATGGTATACATTATATCATGTCCCACATGGCCCCTATCCATGTCCCACATGGCATCCCTTCCTATGTCCATATGCAGTCACATCCTGTCACACTCCCTGACTAAGCATACTAAATAAAAAAAAAAATTGGTTCAGTTTATAGACTGTAGCAACTTTATGCAAATGACCACAATAATAAAGGCAGAGTTTAATAATCATGGCTGATACAATCGTTGGTGGCCAAATATTTTGAAAATTTTAAATCTCGAGTGCCACGATAGATACGCTTGAGGATCTCTGAAGAATATTGGAAAATTATACCCTTTACAGTTATCTTCTAAGGAAATATCAAATGGTTTGTAGACTTTTTAAGGAAACTAGTCTTCAATCCTGTCTTAAGTGTCTCTGAAAAACTTTAACATTTTGTAAGGAAATTGTAACCTTCCATAAGGATATCTAAAAAACTTTTAAAACTTTTTCTGAGGAACTTTGAAAAAACTGTACTATTTTCTGAGGAATTCTCAACAAAAAAAAACTGAACGGCCTGCGGGACGCACGAAATCGCCAATACATAGGTTCGCATTATGCTCTGCATGTTTACCAAAAATATGCAAGTATAAAAATTACACTCTACGATACTGTTTATATTTAACACAGCTTAATTATCAAAAAATATTAAGTCACAATTTCACAATTTAAAATAACTATCCCTTCATCATTAATTGACTTGTATCTACAAACACAAGCTTCACTCATATTGCATTCCCCTATTGCAGTGCTTTTAGCATGTTGGCATTTTTTGTTTTTTCAATGAGCACCAACTGTTATACAATCAACACAATTGTGGGAAGTTCCCAGATATATTTCAGCAATAAAACATTTTCCAAAGATAAACTTCACCATCTTTCTAAGTATGTTCAAATACCCCTAATAAGAACAAACCCTCTACTTTTAATAGTAGTAAACACTATATCATTTAAAATATGACTGAAAATAAACCCCTAATTTTCAGAAGTTACTATGTAAATTTATCACCAAGTGCAAGTAGGCCCTAATGAGTATTCATAGGCAACAATAATGTAGCTGCAGACTGTTTGCATGCATGTATTGCCACTTGTCCTGAACAGCATTCTTCCCTGACTATCTATCACTCACACTGTATGTAAGTTTGTTCTGAGGGTCCACAATTAGCATCCGAGGAGATATAATCTTCTTCATATCCACAAATATACTGCATTTCTAATCAAATTTGTTCCAAACAAACTGTAAAGAAGGCATTACAAACTTTTTCACTGAATGACTACAATGGCCATCTGGATCACATAATCAGGAGTAAACAAGGAAGGTGGGTCCTTTTTCACTGAATGACTACAATGGCCATCTGGATCACATCATCAGGAGTAAAACAAGGAAGGTGGGTCCTTTTTCACTGAATGACTACAATGGCCATCTGGATCACATAATCAGGAGTAAAACAAGGAAGGTGGGTCCTTTTTCACTGAATGACTACAATGGCCATCTGGATCACATAATCAGGAGTAAAACAAGGAAGGTGGGTCCTTTTTCACTGAATGACTACAATGGCCATCTGGATCACATAATCAGGAGTAAAACAAGGAAGGTGGGTCTTTTTTCACTGAATGACTACAATGGCCATCTGGATCACATAATCAGGAGTAAAACAAGGTAGGTGAGTAGATTGGATATTTTACATCCCTTTCTCAACAGCTCAGGTCATGATGTTCATAGCCATTTAATACACTGGCTGTGAAGGTCTAATTATTGAAGTAAAAATGTGTTAATATGTGATACCCATTTTCCAATGTTATTCATTCTATTTCACCCCTCTGTCACAACTTTATCTTTTTATCTTATTGAGAATAGCTGATAAAGTTTGAATTTATTTTTAAACTTAGTCACACCCTTAATACAAAAATGCAGAAGATATTCTGCTGTGATAAATGACTCAATTTGAAGATGATCAGCATACAGTATCTGGTCTACAGCTGAGCAGTTCCAACAACCAACCACATCACTATTTTAAACATACCCAAAATCTACATAGAAAATGAAAACAGCTTTCTGCACAATTTTAAGACTACCCTAAGAAATGAAATCTTTTTATTAGGTTTGGTTTGGTTTGTTATGTTTAACAACACCGCGACAGTCAGAGTCAAATGTGCCAAGAGGGTGTTAATCAATTATAGTATTAGAGTAGGGATAGTGAGGAGATGGAAAGTTTGTAAGGGAGATAAAGGAAGAAAAGAAAGGGGTGTTAAGGTAAGGTGTAGAAAGGGAGGAGGGGAGAAGATTATATGTGGTGGAAGAGGTTATTGTTGTGGAGGAAGTTGATGTTTGGGAAAGAATTGTTTTCGAATAGGTCCGAGAGTGAGGAGAGAAGAGTTTTGGTATAGGGAACAGCTTAAGAAAATATGCTTGACGGAGAGATCGATGTTGCAAGTAGGGCAGAGATGCAGGGGAGCTGGATAAGAGATGGGAGTGAGTAAGAGAGGAGTGGCCGAGGCGAATGCTGGTGACAACGATGTCTTCCCTGCGGTTGCGTATTCAAAAATGAAACTCTAGATGCCACTAGTGTCTTATAGATCAAAAGGGCTGCAGCAAAACAATGCAAAATGATTGAGATAGTAAAGCACCATGCTGCGTCAGCATAATTACTCGGACTATGATGAGCACAATACAACATTATACGACTGGCACTTAAAATGGCTAAGAATGGCTACTGTTGCACAATTTTCTCTAATGCTGGCTTTGTAACTGAAGTATTTATATAAGTGTTGCATTCTGCAAATATCAAAACATATTATCTGTAAAACCAGGCACATACAAAGATTCATATAATTTTCACTTTGAGGCTAACAGTTGTGAAGAAAATGAGTGAGTGTACAATGTCCTTTTAAAAGTACTTTCTACATCAGTCAGTTATAGAACTAGACATCAATCATGTTATAGCTCAACCGATGGCAGTGCAAAAACCAACTGACTGGTTTTATTTTAAAAGCAATTTTTGTTGTTGTTATATTTGATCTTTTCAAATGTAATTTAAAGATTTTCTTGAAGTACTCTTTTTTAGCTTAACCCTTACTTTTTATTATCGCTTAAATTTGTTTGGCCCCGCCTCCCAAGCGCATTTTCAAAACAGTGCTGGTAGAGTAAGGGTTAAATCTGTTTACCTCTTAGTTGTTGATGATCGTTTCCATGACAACCAGATTTGGCCAAATTTTTGTCAATTTTGAAGAATCAAGCATTTTGAAAGCATAATAAATGTTTGGACATGTTACTTTACCACTGCTATCAAGTATTTTCTTGTTCTGTACAATATTCTCTTCCAACTTGAAAAAATAAATGGTAGAAAAACCTGTGAAATATTTGAAACACTATTCCACCTGTATGGAAAACTCCAATATATATACGCCCTTCACAATTTTGTATCATTCATTGCTCTTAATTCCACTTTATAATTGTATTATTACATATTTATTATAGGAGATTAAAATGTCAAACGTAAATCAATCCTTTAACACACAGATGATCTGTTTATTTGAAAAGGCATTATGCCCCACAAAGAGTTTAGAAAGTGAGAAGTATCATGGGCACTAATGAGATGGAGGAAAGGGCCCCTTAGATCACCCTGACACCTGCCAGAAAAATTTATGAAGTTTTGTTCATAATGTAATATTTAGTATGACTTCTATGTAATTCTTAATGTTATGAAAAGAATCAAGCTTATTGGACAATTGTTTCAGGCACAGGGAGGTATGAATAACAACAATATAATAATTACAGTATTGCCAAAAGCTCATCAAGTGCCAATGACCATGAAACTAAACATGAAGATAACATTTCACACTTTTATATACTAGTGAAGCTCTTATTTTGATACTGATTGCATTTTTCATATATATGAACATAAATCATCACACTGCACTGTAAATGAAGCTAGACTGTTTAAATAGCTTAACTTCAGGACCATTATGGAAAAGTTTCTCCCTCAGGTGGATTAAACGTTTAGTGCTTTCCTTTTTATCGTGCAGATCATTTTGTCCCTTGTGCAATATTGGTTCTTATATTTTGTTCAATTTCTTGACTGTTATTTTTTTTTAAATTTACATCATCTTCATTATGTATATTTGTGCATGTAAATTTTATCTCACAGTGAATAAATTTTCACTCAATCAATCAATCAATGAGTAACTTTGATTGAAATTCATTGTCATTAACTGTCTCCCATGCGTTCAGCGGTGGGCTGGCGTCTTGTCCAGGGGCAGCTATCATTAGTTGTTATGCTCCTTAAAATTTCAAACAGTCAGACCCGACCTGATATATAAGCAGGTCGGGTCAGACTTTTTCCCTTTATTTTCTTTATTCTGAAAACCACAAGTGATTAGGATCAAATTTCCCTTATTAATGGCTCCATTGTATTTGTTCTCCTATTGATCCTGGGTTGTCGTGGAAGTTGGCGCTGAGTATCATATTAGCAATAGATGAAGTTGTTATTGCGTGGTTGAGTGGTTATCTTGATAAGTGGTTTCATTATTTGCTACATTAAATTTGTGGTTATGATTTGCTGGAACAAATTTTTAAGGAGAAGGACAAGTCATGATGTGTTCTTATCTGCTTACACCATAGGGGAGAAGTGCTGGACTGATGGGTCATCATGGCCAGAATAATGGATGGCTTTTAAGTACTTTCAGCCTAATGCACTGAAGATTTAATGGCCTTAAGTATACGGTACAGTATAGGGCAAAATGTGATTCTTGTAATACAAACTTTATTCTGTTATTAAAATAACTGAATTTTTTTGGACTTTTTGATTTTATATATTTGCTTTGGATAATTGCAACTGATAATATCTTTGTTAAATTATTGTGTTAAAAATAAAATTTCAGTCCACGGAATAAAATTTAAATAATATGATAAATCTAAGAAATGCATGGTAAATATATTACATTACAAGCTATATGGCAATTTACTGCTATATAATAGGATTTTCAAGTATGCTTGGACAATTCAAATGTCACCCAAAAATATATCGCCAAAAGTGTTGCTTTTATCAAAATGTAATTATTTAAAGTACTATATTTCTAAAAGAGTTATTTCTTGTCTTCTATATTAATAATTCTATATACATCAACACTGTGACAGATTTATTTAACTAACACATTTTAAACATTTCTGTGTTTCAAAATGTCAGGTTTTTTACATCTTGCTCTACATATTGAATAACATCAAAATACCCCAAATTGAAAATACCAGGAGATCTATAACTTTCATAAATATCTGCCATATCTAAGCACTGAGCATGGATATATTAAAATATTTGGATTATTTTCATATATCAATAAAAATACAATTTTTATCAACTAATCAATATGGTTTGATTATGAAATACATGTGTTTCTCTATGCCATCAGCAATAGGACTATAATGCTATATACATCAACAGCAAGGCCCAGCTCTGTTATCTATCTTTATAGAATGCTTACATTTACCTTCATACCACATACATCTTCAAGCACCATATACGGAGATAGCTGTGGATGTATGGTACCTAAACTGGTCTGAATGATGCGAGAGGGTATCTTTTGGCAGGCGTAGTTTCAGAACTGAAATCAGAGTCCAGATCTGCACCGACATTATCTATACCACTTACTGCATCATGTCTGTCAGACTTTATGAGTTGATTTGTGTCCCCGAATGATGAAGGCTCACTTGTGGGGGATGAACGATCTCCAGGCAGTGATGGGGGAGGGGTGTTGGGGGGTGGAGGAATGGCCTCCTCCAGAGGTGGATGGAACGTGGCTGATGGAGTTTGTCTGCTATGAGTGTTTGGATGCAAACCTCTGGTTGAGCTTGAGGCACTTATTGTTCCTTCCGTGACGACACCTACAAGTTGAGGAAATCAAAATGAACATCATACAGTAATTATATATCAACATATATATATCAATATATATATATATATATATATATATATATATATATATAGATCAATATAGATCAATATATATATATAGATCAATATAGATCTATATATATATATATACATACATACATACATACATACATACATACATACATACATACATACATACATACACACATACATACATACATACATACATACATACATACATACATACATACATACATACATACATATATATATATATATATATATATACTTGCAGCATACTGTGCATCTCAAATACAAAACATAGGCCTATGTATGTGATTAAGTCACATGTACAAATTTGAAAGTTACATGTGCAGGGTTCGAAAATCAACTTATCCACCAGGCATAGAACTGTTGTTGTCCAGAAAGAAAATCAGGTTGTTCCAAAATGTTGTGTGTATACAGTATGTAAATACAAACTGTGTTAATAATTTGTTTGTCCGAAGGGCACACCCAGCAAAAATTATGGTTGGTTGGATATGCTGTTTGGTTGCCCCAGGCAGCCAGATAACTGATTTGTTGATAACAGTGTACATGAAGTGCAACAAGAATATGTGACAATTACAAAACCACTTTTATCATTTTGCCTCCACAAAACAATAATATAATAATTCAAATGTAAATTATGATATTCTTCAAATTGCATGTAAAGAATATAAAGTGACAATGACCCCTCACCTCCAATCTTATGTACCCATAGTCCATCAGCTTGCAATCAAATATCAAAGTAATGTGTTGCAATATCATTAACAGCAACACAATTCCTGCAATCAGTAATATTAATTAGAATGAAGTAAATTACCTTTCCTATGACATACATCTTGTCCCCCCCTACACAAATAAACATCATGCAGCACACAGTATCAATTTCAAGAGCTACACTCGCCCATATTAATAATTTCACCCCTCACTTCTCCCAGAGTTCCCATTATTGCCATTGGTTCCATTATTACATATTGCATAGTTTTTACATATTGAAAAGTTTGTATTACATGTATCAAATTATCAGGAAAATGATTATATTATTATGAAAGTATTTCAACATAAATTGTTTATGAAAAATTAGATAGATATGAGTATTGAGAAGTATATATTTCAGAAAATCATGCAGGTAATGTAATTTGCTGCAGATGCTCACTTAAAAGTGACACCTACAGATTGTCTTTTCTCTAATTGACTGCTTCATAAAAGGCATTCATCTATGTACAGGCACAACCGTCTTAGCATTACACAAAGCATATATTAAGTCTTAGAGTCTTTAATAAGATTTTTAGTGGATTTAAAGACAATGGATTAAGTGTCTTGCTCAAGGATACAATGCAGCACTTGTAATGAAGTCGAACCCAGTACCTTTCACATGACTCCTAAATCACTGAGCCACTACACCTCTTAAAGCAAAATTAAAGGATAGAAAAAGCATCTCAATAAATTAAATAAAAATGAATATCTACCTTCCAATTTTGGCAAGTTCATTTCTGGCACCCCACTGCGTCCAAACTCCATACTGGTCTGTGTAGTAGGGCTCATGGGTTCCCTCACTTCGTTGTAAACCTCTCTAATCTCCTCCCCACTGGCATACATAAAGGGGGGTGTGATGACATTCTCATTCTGCTCAGGGTTCATGCTCTCATAGGGAAGAATGAATTCCTTGTATTCACAGTGGTGCTGTATATGCTCTGGGGGCGCGGAATGTATGTATGCGCCATGTTGAAGTCAGACAATTTGATGCAAGGTTCGTCTGTGAGGTCAAAAGATTTCTTGCTGGAATGAAATAACCTTTGAAGGCAGCACTGCATAAGCATCACACAGGACAAGATGAGAAATGTTCCAAACACAGAACCAGCTACGATGAAAATCAACTGAGTTTTAGAGGAGAATCTCCTAACTGTGAGCGTAACTGTTAATTCTGATACGTTTGTGAAGGTGTAATTTTGATTGTCAAATACAAAAACAAGAGGACCTTCCTCTATGCTGATGGCAAGGTCTTCCACATAGTCTGCGTCAGGTGATTGATACTCCAAGCGCACATCCACCACAACAGAGCCACTTGAAATCTTCAAGATTTGGATTTGTTCTTGACTCAACTGAAGAATTTTTGACAACTTCATAGTAAAATTTTGTTTGAATTCTTCTTGTTTGTGTTTGATCAAGTCATAGCTTCCTTGTAGAACGATTTTAATGTTCACAGTAATCATCTTTTGATCAAAACTTTTAGCTGTTGTGACTTTAACACTGTCAAGTGAAGTAACCGATGAGCTAGATGTGACCTTCCGATGTCTCAATAATCATATCCATCATCCCAGTGGTCATTAAATCACCACTTGAGGTGGTCATTGAATCACCACTTGACGGACTAAGTGACCGACTGAGCTTAGTAGTCAGATCATCGAATGTAGTATTTCTTAGGTCTCCTCCTCCTGCACTTTGTGATGCAATTGTCGAGGATCCTGTGGATTGAGTTGATACCTCCCCAGAAGAGTTGGTGCTAAAATCTCCTTCAGCAAAAAATGTAGTCAGCCGAAGCTCTTCTGTGGAATTCGACACAGGCATGGCCGTACTGGCGCTATAAACTATGTCTGTTTGATTCTGCGTACCAGTCTCTACCTTGTCGGAGGTCATTGTGCCTGTCATCGACGCAGGGAGAATAGAAGGGGGTGGAGTTGGCGGGGATGTAAACCCACCACTGTCAGCGTCACCTCCAGTACTCATTATTTCTGTTAATATTTCAGCTGACTCTGTTACAACTTCAGTAGCAACTAAAGTAAAGATAAAAACATTCAAGGTGAGACAAGAAATTCATGTATGCATGTTAATCAATTAAATATATATTCAATAACTTACTGTATAGGAACCATACAAAATTCTAACGTGAAATATTAATGAAAATATCTGCTAGAAAGTCACAGCTGTTTGAGTTTGGGATCGAAAGGCAGACACCCTACATCAGAATCGGACTGGGATGCTTTCAGGGCTGTGATCTTTGTGCCATCAAATAGTTGGAAAGGGCCCAGGGATGCTTAAGTAGAGGGAGGGAGGGTGCCCACTGGCCAGTCCAATGCTGCTCAACATAATCTTAAAGCATAACAATGGGGAGCCACATGTTGTGGTCTATACATGCTCAACATATAAGCAAGGAATTGAATGATTTGACCTTATTGTGTTGATGCTTTCCTAACATTTGTCAATAAAGAAATATCAAATTACAGGATTACTTACTTCAGCCCAAGCTTAGAAAACTTGTGAACAAAGAGGAACAAAGTTGTTTTCCAAGAAATTGTTTTAAATGAAACGGTCAATCATTAACCAAATTTGAAAGAATTTGCTTTGGACCTCATGGTTTTCATTGGCTAATGTTGTTTGGACACTTTCATCTAACTTACATATCTGAAAACATTAGATACATTATATACTGATCATATGACATTTATACTGTAGCTCTCAAAACATCACTTGTTTATAAAACTCTCCATTTCTTTTATGAAATCCAAAAGCCAATCCAGATTATACATGTACTCAACAGACAGTAATAGCAGATGTTTTTCTTTGAATCTAATACACAGATTCACATACCCTCTTATTTTTTCAAGAAGAAATTTAATTAAGTGAAAACAACATTGGAACTGAAAGATTGGTCCACTTTAGAGGTACTTGGATGCTAAAAGATTACAAAGAACATATATACACTTTGAAGCCATTCTTATATAACAACTCCCTGACCATACACTGCAATTGCAACTTTCTGCAACTACAGCATTCCGAGCAATTTTGAAAAAGAAAATTTAAATTAAGTTTGAGAACTTTTTGATATGCAAAATTTGTGATGTATGAAAGGGCAGGCAGCTTGAAATATTTTGGATGAATCTTTAAATTTCTTTCCTAAAATTTTAGCCTTTAAACCTAATTGACATTTTGTCAGATGTTGATTGAAGGTGATGTAAAGATCCAAAAACACTTTTTCAGAATCACCTGTTTTCTATCAAAGGAATTGTGCCTGAGGATTAAAAAACCTGAAAAATCAATAAGCAGACTCGGTTAAAAGTACAATTCTCTACTAATTGTGAATCTGTGATTAGAAATTGGGTTATTTTCATGGTTTTATTCAATGAACATATGGCATTAACATTGCATTCGCCTTATTAAAAGCATCAATAATATAGGAAAATTATTGTGGAATAATATCATAGTATGAATCAAAAAAGTGGATGCACCCTCTCCCATGCATGCAGCAGACAAAGTGTATATCATATGTATGTATATTGTACTTTTGTTTATGTTGTGGTTATCAGTCCAGAAGCATGCCTATTAATAGAAACATTTATAATACACAAGAATATTGAAGTCATGCAGCCATATTGTTTAGATGTTGCGATAAAATGTTATAGTTTCTAATGTATGTACTTAAAATATTTAAAATCATTGTGTTAAAAACATTTTAACTTTCAAAATAGCCGTTTCGCACCTAAAAGCCTAGCTCTATTGTCTATTTTATCTAATATTTCAAAAACGGCGTGGTGAACATATCAAACGGGAGTGGAAAAGTTGTAACCATGACAGTAATGAAAGTATTTTCAGAAGTTTTAAGTTTCCCCTAGCAAAGATATTTTTCCCATACGTATTTCAAATTTGAAAAATGTAACATTGTATAAGGCTTTAACGTTAGGATGGAAAAGGATCATGAGAAATATCACAAAATGGCGGCTTCCATGTAGCAAAATGTTCATATTAATAGAAACATTTATGTTTCCATTAATAGGCATGCTACCGGACTGGTTATTGTCTTGAGCAAATCACTCTCCTGGGACAGGATACTACTTGTTCATCTCAGGTTTGAGTAAACTGCAGAGTTGCTAGAGTAGTGGGATACCACGGACCTGATTATCAATGTCCCATATGGGAATGTTCTGAAAAATCACACATATTTTGCACTTTAAACTTGATAACTAAAGAGTCTTTGAATATTTTGCTTCATTTCAAATGGTATAGAGAACTTGAATTCATTACCTATCGTTTGAGACCATTTTCATTTAATTATTCCAAAACAAAGTACTGTACTTTGTAAACAATAAAGAGTGTTTTTTTCTTATTTTTCAATAAGAACACAAGCAAAACCACAAGGTTGTCAATGCTTTGACCTTTGTTTGTTTGTTTGATGAGGTCTTAACGGCACCACGACAACGAAGGTCAAATTGACCTTTGTAACTTATGAATGCAAGTATTTGTGAGTTCATTTCACATGGCCTGACAATTAACATATATCTATTTACCATATATATAAAATCCAACATGATTGGTGCAAAAAGGGCCATACTTTCCAACAAATGGAAATCGATAAGAGAAAACATTTCGCGTTCGCTTATGTAACCCTTTATTTTAATTCTGACGAATCTTAGCACAACCGAGCTGCATGGACTGTGCTATTATTGTGTGCAGAGGGTTTCCTGTTGTTTGTGTATTGTAAACATACTGTGAAAAGGCAATAAGTGTTTTCTAATGTTGGATTTTGGCTTATTTTCTTCCATTTTTTAAAGTTTTCTTGCATATTTTGTTACACTGAGATATATTTTTATTATATGACTGTATTCATCATAAATTAAAAGATTATTTGGCTGAATTATTATCGACAACAATCATGAAAAAGTGCAAGAGCGAGGCATAATGACAATGTTACGTTGCATGATTATGATATACAAAATTAAGAACAATGCTACTGTATTTATTAAACTTTTTGTATGAACATTTATTTATTATATCCTTGAAAAACTTCTTTATAGCTTTTCTTATCACTGCATTTCTAAAAATTGTTTTCTATTCAGCACAAGTACAGTTTGTCATACATTTGTTTAAGAAAAATGAGTTAAAAGTTTCTCATCAGTAATGCCTTGTCTAACAAACTTTTGAACTGAAGTTGTGTGTGCATTAAATTTTATTTAATTTGTTTTGCTTCAAAGATATTTCATTGGAACTGGCTAGTTGTTAAATAAAATGTTGTCTAAAGTTCCATTTCACTTGGCTTACATTCCACATGCGGCATGCTATGCCGTCAAACATGGCAAGCCGTCCCACCCTCTCCTACATGCTGTCCCACCCTCTCCCTCATGCTGTCCCGCCCTTCTCCCATATGCCATCTCCAGCCTCTGATGGTCACTGGTATCATCAAGAGTGACAATCCTGGCTATGACTCATTGAATGATTTTTAATGAAACTTCTTTCTTACACTCATAGTTGTCTGAGTTCCCATGCACAAATGGAGCAGAAGCCAGCACTAAAAACAAAAGAGAAAGACAAAATGAATATAAATATTCCAGCATTTGTAATTTGAAAATCATTCCTTGATATCTGACTGTCGACAGGCATTCAAATTCTGGACTACTCTTAAGAGTCATTCAAACCAGAACCAAAAGGTTTTGTGGTTCCAATGCTTTTTCATTAGCAGATTGATTTGCAAATTTTGTATTAACTGTCATGTCATTGCATATCATGAAATATTTGTACCATAAAATGTATTCATAAGCCACACCCAAAATGCAGATCAATAAACATAAATCAACCTGTCATTCTGAGATTTGTGTTTACAAGCTTTATTTGGCAAAACCACTTTAACCCTTACTCTACCAGGGCTTTGAAAAATGCGAGCCCAATTTTTGTACCTTTTTTTTTCATATGCATTTATATGCACTTTTATGAAATCTATGAAGTCATCCTGAACCCCCTTGAAGATATTATTTTACAGGGGGACTTTGCTGAAAGTTGTACATTTGTAATTCAGGATGAAATCCAATGCTTTCACTGGTAGAGCAAGCAGGCAACATTACACTCTTTTGTGGCGAATAAATGTGATAATGAAGGAAAGCTGGTGCACAAGAACATCTGCATTATAAGTAATGCAAAGGAATATCAACACAGCAGTGTGGGCATTTCAGAGCATGTGATTGACTTTCTGAACGAAGAGTGGCCACAAATTAAAAAATTGGGAAAAGTTCTCTCCAGATCAGATCAAAATCAAACAATAAATTTAACAGTACTTCACGAGCATTAAAATGGGTTTAAGATTACCCCCTTTCTTGTCCTTACTAAGATCTAATACAAGATTGAAGTCACCACCCATTATAATATTATCAGAAGAATGAGCATGCAAACTATCATAACTGCTTCTAAAGAAGATACATTATCAAAGTTTGGAGCATAAACACTGCATACCGTATAATGTATAGCACAGATCAAAATGTTAATAACAAGAAGACAACTATAATCATAATGATATGAATTAAGAACTTGCTCAAAGCTCAACTTAAGATTATATAAGATACAAACCGAGGTGCCAAGGGAGAAATATACAGGGCCGCCCCACTCATTGCGCCAAACATTCTGTTTTTACAGTTGAGTGAGTTTCCTTGCAATAGTATGAAGATGCATTTTTTTTTTTAGAGTAACCATGCAGAAGACTGCCTGCTTTTAATCACATCATTTAATCCCCCACCCCCTCCTTTCAAGAATTGAGGGTGCAAAACTTAATCAAATTACTCATCAAAATACAATGGAAGGGAAAATATCAGGCTTGCAAGCAACTATACACAGCTGCAAAAAAGCGGCAGCAAAGAATTAGAATCAACTATGTTCGAAGTAAAAATATAGAACAAACAAAAGTACAAGCTTTTAGCTCGTTGACAACCTTATACTACAGGGAAGAAAAGCGTAAGTTTTTGCAGCTAATAAGAGAGAACATCTTTTTTCTAAAATGAAGTGTAATTGAACATAAGGAAACAGATACTGTAAATAATAATAATACAAACAAGTGCGAATAGTTACAGTGAAAATAATAAAGTTTAACATGAGACTGGGAAGTCGACTAGCTTAAAAAGAAAACAATTCGCAAATACTAATGTAAGGACATTAAAAGATTGATAACGACTAGTAATGGATCGAAGTAACTCATCAGCTAATACAAAATTATCGTGCGTGCATTATTACCTGGATGTAAGAGCATCCTCAAGTACTACTGCATTCATGTAACATGGTATACTATAAACATTAAACAGCATGGATAATGCATAGTGCTCTGGATCATTATGTTCATGAACAATAGAATGGAATTAGCTTACTGAGAAACCCGTTCATATATTTTTAAAAAGGGTTATAAAGAGATATTCCATGGAATTTTCATATTCCGTACTTGGATAACAATTGGTATTGTCACACATGAGACGCATCAAGTCTTTTACGCCTGCCATCTTCACGAACAGTAATTATGCAAAGTCGGACCCTTGGAGATATATACTGTACATGTACAAGAAAGGAAACATCATCACTATTGAATAGTTTCTTCCACGGAAAAGAATTTGCTTAAGCATCCTTGGCGCACACCTAAGAACAACTTCACGGGCTTTAAAATCGGTGAAGATGACGTGAATTGGTCGTGGTTCTCATTGCAGCTTGTTTGACCCTAATCGAGTGGAGAGCACTCCTGGAGTATGGTGAGCCCTGGTTATCTTTATTTCGTCAGCATTTTCCCATTTTCAATAACTCTTTCAAAACATGGGTTTTAACAAAGTTTTCAGTTGTTCCATCCGGAGGCCTTCACTTTTTCCGGGAACATTGTGGATTTCAATGTTATTTCATCTTGAATGATTTTCTGGATCATCGATCTTTTGCTCCAATGTCACCATTATAACCACAAATTTAGTTTTTAAGTTTCAATAGGTCATTTTGACTTGCTTTGGTGGTAAGATCAGCTTTACAAGTCTCAACTTTATGATTTATGTAATCAGTCGGCTATTCTAGCTCAGAAATGAGATAATTTACAGTCCAATCTTACTTTTACTTTGCTCGATTGAGTAGGGATGTTGCTCAGTGCAGCTACATGTAGCTGTCTTTTTATCTCCAATTGTTCTTCTGACATTTTTTGCTGCTGAGAGATAGTAAGATTTAACTTCTCTTCTATTGTCGTGTTCTGTCTGGATGAGTTTGAACAATGGTCTTCATTGTTTCCATGACTATCAGTGCATTCGGCTGGTTGTTGTAGGGAGTGCCCTATGTCTAATTGTGTAAGCTCACCTGCACAACCTGCATCTGACTTTTTAAGATTTTGCTTTTTTTTTGAAGGCATATTACAAAATGAGAGCATATGATCAATCCCCACTCACAGATGAAGTAGTTTTGACACTTTTCCAAAAAAATATCCTCCTCTTTTACATTAAAAACTGCCAAAATTAAAAGAGTGATTTATCGTTGTTTCTTACATGTTATTCTAAAGCGCGCCCTATGTTCAAATTTTGCTCTGAGGAGGTTCAGGCATCAAGTTTCTGTTTGTTGATGTTGAAGAGATCAAGCAAGCAGAAACACAACTTGATGGATGTTTTCTTCATGCAATGACAGTCAAAATCACACGCATCAATTTCATCGTTGTTTCCAAATCTGACAGATTCCTTCAAGTGTATCATAAAACAAGTGCACAAACTGACAAACCATAGCAAGTGCATCTTGAAAAAACAAAAATCACAAAAATTATACAAAGGATTTAAAAATCAGCATTCATTTTCAGAACTAATTTTGTGTCATGTGTTTTTCATTTCAAAGTGGTGGATAGGGCTGATTGAAGAAGTATTCAAGGATTACGAGGATTACCTTGCACATTTTATGTATCCACGTGGGCCAACAAGACAATTTCATCGCCAAGAACGTAAAGACAAATGCTGAATTCCATCTAGGAGGACATAATGTGTGTTGTTAAAACCCCTTTCTTGACTTCTTCATCTTCCAGCAAATACAGCCTTTTAAAACATGATGACGACAACATAACTGCTTTATTAAAAAAAATGGTTTGAGTCTCTGGACATTTGTTTCATACTAACTTTTCGTCTACGAATATTTTCTTAGTCACAGTTTGAAATGCATATTTGAAACAAGAAAAAACCTCTGGAAATATATATGAATTTCAAGGTGACATTTTACAGAATTTAAAACAAATTTTTGGAAAAAAATAACATTTTCCACAAAGTCATTTAAGGTCAAAGGAAAGGTAAAAAGGTCATTAATTTTTAAATACCTGTTATTTTCAAACTGATTGCAAATTCTGATTGCTTGTTGAATTCCCTTTAATATGACACCCACTTCATCAAAATTAGACTTGTACTTTTTGAATTATGGTTCTTTAAACATCATTAACCATGCCCATTTTAGGGACTTTTGGCCATTTTTTTAGAGAGCCATAACTATTGAACGGAAGGTCTGATTTTTCTGAAATTTGAGTTTTTAACGATTCTCAAGATAGCAATCAAGCACACCAAATTTTATCAAAATACGAGTCAAGGTGTGTTAAATTGAATTTTTGGGGGTGAACTGACATGGATGGAATGATCCATATAAGATATGAATCCACTTTACCATTTTTGAGATATCATGTTTACAAGCTTTATTTGGCAAAACCACTTTAAAGCCTCGCCCACTGCACATAATCAATGATATTTGGCATTTTATACCCTGAGCATGTAAACACTAGCTAACAACATAATTAATAACAAGACCTCCGTGATGTAGTGTTTAGTGCTTTGTCCTCTATCTGCCCGCATGTCCCGGGTTCGTATCCTGGTGGGTCTACAACCAGTGAGTTCACAACTGGTTATCAAAGACAGTGGCTGTCTTGATATAATGTCTAGCACTGGATGCTTTCAGGACGTTAAACCTTGCTATGCTATGCTATGATACCAGATATGAAACAAAACAAACATACGATTGTTGAAATATAGGCATTCCAAGATTATTTAAATTAAGCCCTGCCCACTCATTAATATGCATGACATCTCCTCCAAAATTACTAGGGCATATCTGCAAATATTATGCTATATGTGTACCACATATGACATAAATCCAACTTGTCGTTCTGGAGATTTTGTATTTACAAGCATTGTTTGGCAAAACTACTTTTAGGCCTCGCCCACTGCGCATAATAATGAAATTCAACGTTTTTATACAATGTGCATGTGGACACCAGCTAACAACATTATCATACCAAATATGAAAGAAAACAGACATACGGTTGTTAAAAAATGGCATTTCAAGATTCTGTACCCTAATCCCCACCACTCAATAATATGCATAAACCAAAAACAATAGGGCACATCTATGAATCATGGGCTACCTGTGTACAATATATAATATGAATCCACTTTACTGTTCTTGAGATATCGTGTTTACAAACTTGGCGTTACATACATACATACATACATACATACATACATACATACATACACATACATACATATACACACACATACACCTTCATTACCGCATAGGTTCCTGATGCTATCACATAGGAACTAAAAAGTGCATACCCTCACCACAAGCTTTTCATTCATAACTTGAATTTCAATTTCAAATAAAATCTATGGTAGTACACTACTTTGTAGATGCAAGATTTTCAATATCAAAAATTCTCCTTTTAACTAGAATTTTCAATGCTATTACAGGATATATTTCCTTTGCAGTCTGAAAATAATAACTGTAATTTACAGTTGTATACTATTTTCAATATTTTGTTTCTCCAACATTCCATGATTTAGGTTGCAATTGATAAAAGTTTTCTTGTCAATCAATCACATTCTCCCAAGGTACAAATGTATGAAATAGGGTGGTGCCTTGTCATCCCCCCCCCCCTCCCACACCTCCACCGCAACAGAGGTAATTGTAGCTTTTCAGGTTGCACATAAGCTTCTCAGCTGGGGCAATATGCAAGAAGGATTGAAGAGCAAGTGAAGAAGGGTTCTAGGGATCATTTTCAGAGTGACATAATGAAAGCATGGTCAACAGGAACTGCTCCAGAGGGGGAAGGTTCTGTTGGGAAACAGGGAGCAAGTTCTGAGGGAGGGTGAAAGGGAACACGTTCAAATGGCATGAGAAAGCAAGATAGACAAGATAGCATGTTCAGAGAGGAACAGATGCAGTATGTTATTGGTGTTCATAAAACTTAACCATCATTTTGCCAAAATTTCTAAAGTTTTGTATTCACTTCATCCCAAGGGGCGCTCATGTCTGAGTTTGCCCTGTAATCTCACAATCAAGTACATGTGCAATTATTACCAACAAACATTTGATCTATTATCTGGACATTTTGGGATCCTCCAGAGTTGGCCTGTTCTATGCAACTATTCCAGCACTCATTCCAGCGCTCATTCCAGCACTCATTCCAGCACTTATTCCAGCACTCATTCCAGCACTCATTCCAGCACTCATTCCAGCACTCATTCCAGAACTCATTCCAGCACTCATTCCAGCACTCATTCCAGCACTCATTCCAGCACTCATTCCAGCACTCATTCCAGCACTCATTCCAGCACTCATTCTAGCACTCATTCCAGCACTCATTCCAGCACTTATTCAAATTACTCCAAAATGTATTGTGCTGTTATGTCACATAAGAAACAAAACAGACAGAAGTAATAAAACTGCATGTTCAAGACAGAATAAAACTAATAACCTGAACATATAAAATGCCTTCTCACAAGTATCCTGCCTATTGTGCAAAATACTACTACTGTAGTTTCAAGGTGATATATGTATTGTAACTATTCATTAGTTTTTTGTAGTCCACTATCAAAATTAAGACAATCAAGTAATGTTGCAATTAATCAAATATTATTCCCATGCACTTAAAAGTACAGTATATATATATACATAAGTGCTGTCATGACATGTCGATTATTGCGATATCTTTATTTCCACGACATGAAAAATGGCTCTTGCGACATATCGCGATACTAAAAACTAATACTCAACTAAGAAATTTTCACCCAACTAGGCTCGGCTACTCCGAAGGTCACAATTCTAACGTTATGGTATTTAATTCAAAAGTCAAGTTTATGCCATTAAAAATGTGCAAAAATGAATATCGTGAACCTTAAAAAACTAATTAAAAATCGTGCTCCCTCACTCCATACTGGCACTTTCCAATGTAAGTTGGCAAAAAGAACAAAAATTGGCCCAGAACGTGCCTCTCAGGCTCTCATTTTAAAGATGTTGGAATTACCAAACATGTGCGTGATGTGATGAATGATGAACAGTCATAAATCATTTTTTCTTGCATTCATTATAAAAGAAGTAATGTTAGTGATATTAGCAATTTGTGTCAGTCATTCTCTTAAAAGCATATTCCAATCATTTTTTCTGTGCATTCATCCTAAAAGAAGTAACCCCGGTTCAATCCTGGGGTGGGTATATTAGCAATTGACTTGTTATCGATGTTATGTCTGTCCGTTCTCTTGTTCTCGTCCGGGTCGTATCGCGATATAGCATTTGTACTATCATAACGAATATCACAATATTTGTGTTCAACTCTCTCTCTCTCAATATATCAGGATATTTTTCTCCGCCATAATCGATACATAATAGAGCCATGTCATGACAGTACTAATATACATGTACTGTACGTGATAAACACTAGGAGAGAAAATTAACTTGTCTGCCAAAAGAGAAAGCACTGCACACATCCTTATATTTACTTACTACATCTGATATTGCAAAAGCATGGCAGTGAAAATGATAATAATGTCTGATACAAGGTTGGTTTGTTGTTTGCATGTATCAGAGCACTTTGAGAGTGAGAGTCATTTGTGGACAGTGTTTACATACTGTGCATGTACTGTATTCAGGAATATTCCCATGATTTTTCATTTTTACGATAACGGACTATTAACGAAATAAATTGGTAAGAAAAAGATATCTTGATTTCTTATCTCATTGAGGAGTTGATTATGCATTTCAAAGATTTTGCCATTGTGTTGAAAATTCACCTTGCAGCTCAGTCTGAAAACATTTTTTACTTACTGCAATGAGGGTACAATATGCATTTTCCCTATCTGCTTATGTACTGTAACCTTAACACTCTAAATAAAAGAGAAGATATTTTCTTTTTATAGAAATTCATAAAAATCATCTAAGATCTGGAATTATGACATTACACTTTACAGAGTTAGAATTAATTATAAATTTCCCAGTTCTGAATAAAGGTGTCCAAAATCTTCCAACAAAAATTGTGACAGAAATATTATTTATGTAGTAAATACATTCTAAGAACAATAAAAATGAAACTTGCAACCGAAACCTAACTTTTAATTACCACATATACTGTTGCTTACTAACAAATCCCCCCTCTTCCCCCCCAAAAAAAATCCAAATTTATTCATAAAATGTTTTTAATAAGATATGATAAGAATATTGTATTATTTGGTAAGTAGATGTTGATGGCAGGATCATATATATATATATATATATATATATATATATATATATATATATATATATATATATATATATATATATATATATATATATATATATATATATATATATATATACATATATATATATATATATATATATATATATATATTGTTATAGGTGTATATCTATTTTAAGACACCCCCTACAAAAAAACACCATATCTGTTGTTACTTTTGCCACAAGTTTTACCCCCACAGTACAATAGAATAATCCACCTGAGGTGAGGGAGAAGAACCAGCAGTAGGATACACTTTGCGCCACCTGCTGATCAAAGTTGTATCGCTTTTTATTTTAATTACGCTTTATTCTTCTTTCTGCCTGACAGGTATGTTGATTTCTTTTCTATTTTTTTGTAATAATTTGCTTAGAACCTTAGAGAAACTATTGGTTACAAGTAATTTGTATAATATTGTTAGATGAAGCAGTATTTTAGTGTTTTGTATATAGATCTTGAGCAGGAGTTTGTCAAGAATACTACCATAACCCATAGTTGAGTCATAAGCACATGAAGGACCCTATTGTCCATTTTGGGTCAACTGGCACTAATTCTCTCTGTAACATTTATGAGATGGTGAGTCCATTATCTCATGGGTGTTTCACTATGCCTGTACTTAAACCCCATAGGTACCCTAATTAGCCATGCAAGTATCATCTGATTGGTTGAATGTATCTGGAACCATGGAAACTGCAGGCTTAATGAATATATATTAATGTGGTCAGAGTTTGGCATAGTACTGAAACTCTATTTGTGATACATTAAGGGTCCCAAGGGAAATGTAGGGACATAGATTCTGTGCATGGTTGGTAAACTGAATCTGTGGAATGTATGTGACATGATTCATACAAGATTTACAATAGAAAAGTGTTTTATATTCTTTTAGAGAAATTAGCAGAGATTTTATGTGGTTAAGGTCATTCACTGTATGGGATAAAGTGACGGTATTGAAACTTTGCAGTGCATGGGTATATGATAATGTGAGGATATTTAAGATAAAAGGTTTATGTGTACAAGGAGGGTTAAAGTAACATGCAAAAGGTTAAAGCTATATGTGTGGCATATGCATGTGGTGTGAATAATATCTATAATGAGGACTAGTATATGAATTGCAATGACCATGTGTCCATTGTATATGATGTATTTATGATACGTGGAAGAAATTATTCACAGGCCTTTTTCCTTATGTCCGATACTCCATTTTGATGTTCATATATTGCATTGTTGACCCAGAAGTTATATGTGACTTTGTATAAAATGTTTTGAAGTTAAATAAATACACTTTGCACCACCTGCTGATCAAAGTTGTATCGTTTTTTTTATTTTAATTACGCTTTATTCTTCTTTCTGCCTGACAGGTTGGAAAGAACGTTACCCACCGGGGGTAACATTTTGGAGGCACCACCCGGATTATGGTTTTGATGACCATGAAGGCTACCATGCAATAGGGAATACTGGATTTGGCATCATCTTTGAGGTGACTTAACCAATCAACAACAAGCATGGCCAACCAAGAGTTTGATGAGCTTATCCAAGGGCTACAACTGAAGCTTAACAAATGTACAGAACAGCAGCTTGCGGCTACAGCTCAGGAGCTGGATCTACCTGAAAGTGACAAGTCAGGCTTGTTGAGGTTGCTGAACCGTTTCATGAATGATGAGCAGTGGGACGATAAGCCAGATGAGGGTATGTTGCAAATGATCAAATTACAGAAAATTCTTGACAAGGTTAGCCCAGAGGTACCAGACTCTCATGAACAAGTATCAGATGAGCCCTCCACTGTCCCTCAGACCACAGGGACAATACCCAAAGTGCAAACAGGATATGTTCGGAGAGATTTCCGAATATCTGGTCAAATAGGGACCCCAATCAGAAGGACCGATTGAGCTTTACAAGTCTTGTCCATCAAATTGAGGCTGGGATAAAGCGTGGGTACCCAGAGGATGAAGTAGTAGAGGCAGTTATTCGAGCGACAAGCCCAGGGCTGAACCTGGAGCTACCTCGAGGAAAAGCCGACGTGACCCTGCCGAGGCTCAGAAGGATCTTGCGGTCACATTTCCAGGAAAAAGGACCGACAGAGCTATACCACGAGTTAAGCAGCCTTACTCAACAAATAAAGGAAACCCCAGGATTTCCTTGTAAGGGCCATGAACCTTAGACAGAGGGTGTTATTTGCATCTAAGGAAAGCGATGCCCCACAAAATTATGATTTAGCACTTGGTACAGACAATGTTCCTACATGCTGTTTCTACTGGACTCGTGAACCCAGTCATCAGGGCTGATCTCAAGTTATACCTGGAAGACCCTGATGTATCTGATGAGTTGTTATTAGAGAAATTGAATGTTGCAGCTAGTAATGAGGTTGAAAGGTCAAAGAAACTAGGCCAGAAGTCAAAGAGTGGGCAGAGCATGATGGCACAAGCTGAGTGCAGCACGACAAAACCTGCTGAAAGAAATGACCAAGTGGCAACTGAAATTAAGGCTTTGAGGGCTGAAATCCTAGAATTAAAAGGGTTACAAAGCACTGTGAACCAGATACAGGAATCTCTGAAGCATCAAACATCAGACAGACCGAATTACCCTGACAGGAGAAATACTCCAAGGTTCAGAAGAGGATGTATTAAGTGCCGAAATAAAGGAAAGTCAGAGGAGTGCGACCACTGCTTCAAGTGTGGTAGTAGGGAGCACTATGCCAAAGGATGTCGAAAGAAGTTTCAGGGAAACCGCGAGGGGCCACCGCTATGGGACGAGGGGCGGCCTCAGTAAGAGCGCAAATTCACTCAACACAATGTCCTAACCAGCAAAGGGAAGAGTCCAATTGTTCCATGTCTCCTCATCAGTATAATAGCCTTGTTGAACTTGTGGGGGAGAAATGCCTAGTTAGAGCCGCTATCGGTGGAGTGGAAACTGAAGTTTTATGGGATACAGGCTCTCAGGTGTCACTAATTCCCAAGAAATGGATACAAGAAAATCTGCCTGATACAAAAATCAGACCAGTTGATGAGTTCCTTGATGGAGACCACCTGGAATTGAAGGCTGCAAACGGACTTGAGGTTCCATACGACGGTTGGGTGTTAGTAGAGTTTAAAATGGGGACCAGTGCCATAGACATCCCTATATTGGTTTTCTCTGGCGGCATGAATAACCCCTTAATTGGTTACAATGTGATTGCTCATCTCATAAAGGATCCACAGTTGGATAAAAAGGATATGCAGAAAGCTTTCCCTGGAAAATCCAGACAAGTTATCTCATCAGTAGTCCACCGGATCAAAGCGGCCAAAACAAGCACTTTAGCAGACGTGAGGTCTCCTCGGGAAAATCTACTGATAAGAGGTGGGACGTTGCAACGCATCGAATGCAAGGTGTACACTGGACAACTTGGAAGGTGCACAACTTGTATGTTTGAACCAAATGGAGCTACCTCCTGGCCTCATGGGTTACAACCTCAGCCGACTGTTATCAAATCAAAGAGAGGTCCCACTTGCAGAGTGACAGTGCCTATCCTTAACTCCACGAAACACGACATAACTTTGCCAAGAAAGACATACCTAGGGTCATTGGAGCTGATCAAGACAGTGGTAGAAGGTGAAGGAAATAGTACAGCAGATGTAGCCCAGCTGTCTACTTCTGTCAACCCTGGACATAACCCTCATGGTGATCAAAGATATGAAGACAATACTGAATGGCAGCCACCTGTGGATCTCTCAACCCTTACACCAAGCCAGCAAGAGATTGCTAGTAGAATGTTAAGAGAAGAATGCAATGCATTTGCAAAAGATGACATGGACACAGGCGACTGCCCAGATCTTCAGATGAAAATTAGACTAAGTGATCAGATACCAGTCCAGAAGAATTACATCAGTGTCCCCCGTCCCCTCTACAAAGAAGTAAGCGAGTACTTAGAAGACCTTATCAAACGAGGATGGATTTCTAAGTCTAAATCTAACTACTCATCTCCGGTAGTCTGTGTCAGGAAACGTGATGGATCCCTACGTCTGTGCATTGACTACAGAAACCTAAACCAGAAGACAATTGATGACAGACAGCCAATTCCCAGAATCCAGGATATTCTTGATGGTTTGAAGGGGAGTGCATGGTTCAGTACTCTCGACCAAGGAAAAGCTTATCACCAGGGCTACATTCATCCTGATGATCGCCACCTCACAGCTTTTATCACCCCATGGGGACTACATGAATGGACCAGAATACCATTTGGACTCAAGAATGCACCTGCAGAGTTCCAACGCTATATGGAAGGTTGTCTGGGAGAACTGAACAATGATATCTGCTTTGTGTACCTAGATGACATTCTTGTACACGGTTCCAGCTTCTCTGCTCATGTTGAACGTCTGCAAATGGTCCTTCGAAGGTTACAACTGCATGGAATCAAGCTGAAGCCAAGCAAGTGCAAACTGTTTCAACGACAAGTTAGATACCTAGGAAGGCTTATCACTGAAGAAGGACACAAGATGGATCCCGCAGATTTAGAACCTGTGCTTGCCCTGAAGGAAAAGGTACCTACGACAATTGGAGAACTACGCAAGACACTTGGCTTTGTGGGATATTATCGCAATTATATACAGAATTTCTCCATCATTGCAAGACCTCTGTACGAACTGTTAGGAGGGCCACCTTCCAAAACAACAAAACAGAAAATCAAACAGGCCGGGAAACGTAAAGGAAATGTTCGTGATTCGAAAGAAAAGATTGAATGGACTGGAAAGCACCACACTATCCTGAGCAGTCTCATTGACCAGTTGGTGACACACCCGGTAATGGCATACCCCGATTTCACTGAACCGTATGTCCTTCACACTGATGCTTCAAGTGAAGGATTGGGAGCCGTACTGTATCAGCATTTGGATGGGAAGTTGCGGGTGATTGCTTTTGCTTCACGGACCCTAATGCCAGCTGAGAAGAACTACCATTCTAGTAAACTTGAGTTTCTTGCACTAAAATGGTCCGTTACTGATAGATTCCGTGATTACCTGCAGTACACCAGCCATTTTACAGTGTATACGGATAACAACCCATTGACGTATGTGATGACGACAGCTCGCCTGAATGCTACTGGTCAACGTTGGGTCTCTGAACTAGCAAGCTTCCGATTTGACATCAAATACAGGCCAGGTCGCTCAAACCAAGATGCCGATGTTCTGTCACGTACACCATTGCCAGCTGATATGTCGGAATACATCCGGTCATGTACCGAGGACGTTCCTGGAAATGCCATTAATGCCACAACAGAGTATGTCGCAGCAACCAGTCATGGAATAGCATGGATTGAATCCATAACTGTGAGCGCTGACTGCTATGAAGTGATTGATGCTGAACCAAGATCAATAGTGAACACAATAAGTCTACCAGAACTAAGGGTCGCGCAAGAAATTGATCCTATTATAGGAAGGATCTTGGAGTTTGGGCGAAAAGGACAACGCCCGACGCCTGCAGAAAGAAAAAGGGGATCCCCAGGAGTCATAGCTCTGATAAATAAGTGGAACGAACTTCACATTATGGAGAATGGACTTCTATACAGACGCTCCACAAATCGAAACCAACTGGTTCTGCCTGCAAAGTATAAGTCACTTATCCTGAAGGAACTACATGATGGCATGGGCCACATGGGTGTAGACAGAACACTTGACTTGGTGAGACAGAGATTTTTCTGGCCATATATGGCAAAAGACGTCGAGGAATATGTGACTAAGAAGTGTCATTGTATAACCCAGAAACCACCAGCTAGACAAACCAGAGCACCCTTAAAACACATACAAACAACAGAACCCTTTGAACTAGTTTCCATTGACTTCTTACATCTGGAAAAATCAAAAGGTGGATTCGAGTACATCTTAGTAGTAGTGGACCACTACACAAGATTTGCACAAGCGTATGCCACAAAAACAAAATCAGCGGTAGCTGCAGCAGACAAGCTCTTCAATGACTTTTTCATGAAGTTTGGATTTCCCAAAAGACTACACCATGATCAAGGCAGAGAATTTGAGAATAAATTATTTGAGAAACTGCAACAATACTGTGGCATTCAACACTCACGGACAACACCATACCATCCCCAGGGCAACGGACAAGTAGAAAGGTTAAATCGCACCTTGTTAAACATGCTGAGGACCTTACCTGCACAGGAGAAACAAAACTGGAAAGATGCACTTCCGCAGTGTATGCACGCCTACAACTGTTCCCGCAGTGAGGCTACTGGCTTCTCACCATTCTACTTGTTATTCGGACGGACCCCTCGACTTCCAGTTGATGTCATGTTTGACCTAGATTTGGATAGCGCAGAGCGAAAAGTCTCTGACCATAATACCTACGCGGAGAGATGGAGAACTAGACTACAAGAGGCTTACAAGCTAGCCAACAAAAACACAGAAAAGTCAACTGCACGAGCAACAAAAAGGCATGATAAGAAAGTGAACTTCACTACCCTGTTGCCCGGTGACCGAGTTCTGGTGAAGAATTTCAAAAGGAAGGAGGGACCAGACAAGTTACGACCATACTGGGAACAGAAAGTGTACCGAGTGGTTAAGCAAAACAATCCAGACCTGCCAGTTTATGAAGTGGTAACAGACGATAAACGGAAACTTTCGCGTGTACTGCACAGAAACATGTTACTGCCATGTGATGCACTGCCATTGGATGAAAATCTGAATGCCGTGCAACCCCCGAAGAGACCTACCACCAGGCAGAGGGCAAGAACAGGAGTACATCACGACCCACAAGATACTTCTAGCACGGACTCGGACAACGATATGCCCCAATACCATCCCCAATGCTATACCAAAGCCCACAATACCCCACTCCCTCAACAACCCCCAGAAGAGCAGATTCCACCTCTTCAAGATAATGATATTGAGTATCCCATCCCACATCTTCCGGATGACGAGCCCCAACCTCTACAAGAACAGCTCGTTCACCCAGAACCACCTACTATAGATCGTAATTTGCTACCACCACAAGAACAAGGACGTCCTGCAAGGAACAGGAGACCTCCAGATTTCTTGAACTACTACCAACCTGGTCAACCAGTTTGGACACAACCAGTCAATCATGATAATCCAACATTCATGCCAAGAATGAATGCACCCTTTCCATGGCCACCACCCTATCCACCATTCCCATACACACTATGGATTCCACCTACCGATGTGATGTCAGAGAGACCACCAGAACATGGCTTCAGGTATGGACCAACAGGACTGTTTCCAGCATCTCACACACCCATGTAACCGACCAATGCTTGTAATATTGTTAATATTGAACTTGTGACATTTAGTTTTGGACAGTCAACCATTCACGAGAAGGATAGAGTGTGATAGTTCCGATTTTCATAGTTCCAGTTGAAAATGTTATAACGTGCATCAGAACAGATAAACTAAAAGTTTAATGTGTATATTACTAGATCACTAGATCAAAATTTGAGTCGTTCTTGGGTAGTGCGCATAACCCAAGGAAGGGTACTCTTTTAACTTTTATAGACGGAATCATGTAAAGTTTGATTTTTTTTATGAGTGTAACTCACTCTTAGAGTCTAATCATGATA
>JAIGNY010000309.1:362500-415000 GCA_020152595.1 Chiridota heheva | reverse complement strand
AAAAAAAAAACAAATAATTATGTTGGGAAAATTTGAACTTTGTCGGGAAACCTAATTATCTATAACCTTAAAAACGAAACTTCATCAACTCATGTTCATCGCTAATTCTTTGTTCTCAATTTACAGAGAAAAAATAATATTCACATGATTAAACACATCAACTTACTCCTTGTCTGTACAAGACTGCAGATCTTGTTTTCAACTTGTTGAATCACAATTTTTGAATTGAATCACAATTGAAGCTATTGTTTCAACCAGTTTTGTAATATAAGAGATCAAATAATGCCCTCATCCCTTATAACCATGGCAACTTGTGCTTGCTGCAAGTTGGTAGAGAATCTCCCAATCCCACTTTTCATCAACTACGTAAATTTTGTTTATTCCAATGGTATAATCATAAGAAATCCCTGGTATAGCAATTACGAGAAAACAAGTTTTGTCATGGTCAGGATGGGAAAAAAACAAAAAGCCTGTCCGAACCAAGTTACAATGCGGACTGTGTAACGGACAATTTGATGATGACTATTGGAAAACCATAATGTGAAATATTATAAGGATCTATTTCCAAAAGGCGTGCATATACCATTTGAAACTGTCAATTCCCCAGTTATTCTGTTTGTGGCAGCCGCAGCTGCATCAAGATTTGGAAAGAGCGCGAAAGTCACGGAAGTCAGTACCGATGAAGCTCATCATTTACCTGTAGGCCTACCAAGTACCAGCGGGACCCAGACTGGGGATGCTGAGGCAGAAATCCATACTGAAGCAAGAGAGGATCCTCAGTCTGACACTGATGTTGGGAATGAGGTGTTGCTATTATTTAATCAAGATTTTCATAGACCAATGGCTTCCATCATCAATTGTGAATTGACTGGTACAAGATAAAAAGTGAACAAGAGTGTTTGTACAGATAACCCATGGCAATACGAAGCAAAATATTTGTGGTTCAATAGGGATGAGAAAAACAATTGAAAAAAATATATTTTGCATTTTTTCTTCTTCTGTAGTTCAGAACAAATGGTACCCCTGGACCCCACTATGGGCCCAAAGGCAGGCCCCTAGACCCCACGCCATTGGAAAAAATAAATAAACGTGTACTTTGCATTTTTGCTCCTTCTGTAGTTCATAACATATGGTACCTAAATGAACGCTGGTGTTTCAGTTTCAAAACAAAAAATCCCCATAAAAAAATGGAAATAGGTGCCTGAGTAGATAAGTTTCTATGCTGTTTTGGGGTGATATTGCTGTGTAAATCTGTGTTGATTTTAGATCAAATATCAGCCAAGAAATGCCTAAAATCGGTTCGCCCCTTTGACCCTTACCGGGGCTTTGCCCCTGAACCCACTAGGGGGCCCTTATGCGGGCCCCTAGACTAGACCCACGCCATTTGGGCTATCGCTTCGTGCTAGCATTGGCGCTGTAGGCGTCAAAGATTTTGTCTGGAAATATTTCTTCACACTCCCCCAATAATTTTGTTTAGCTATGCTCCTGATTTTCTAGATCTTTTTTTAAAACTGATTTTACTTGTGTGCGAAGTAAAGGGGGTGGAAGGGGGGGTGGGGGTGGGGGGTGGGGGGTGGGAGTGCAATTGTGTCGAATCCCTTATGTTTTTGTATATCAACAAGAATGACATCTTCTGGGAATGGAAATGATGGCCTTACAAAAGTTCTACCTTTCAGAAGCAGTGGCGTAGCCATGCGAAATCATTTGAAACCAACATAATTTTTGTTTTGTTTTTGTGGCAATTGTTTTAATAATAGCCTACTTTAAACTTTTTACTACTTCACATCAGTGTTTGGGGTAAGAAATCAATTATTAGGAGCCTGGACCACCCCTGCTATGCCATGCACACTGTTCAGCTGGTTAGAACTTAAAGAGTGATTTTTAGGTCTGGGGAACATATTTTGTACTCAGCGCATTTCGTACCTTGTGTGCCGTTTTGGCAGTTTGGTATGGCACGGCCTGGCAAATACAAAACAAAAAAATCTCCACCAGGCATAAATAATGTTCCCAGATTGGAACCATCATTGCGCTGCAGTTATGAATGTTTTGTTGTACATGCATAATGAATTTATATGCATGGTACACAGTTTGGTGGGTCTGAAAGTCGTGAATCAAATGAAAAGTTTGATGTGGGCAAGAAATTCTCTAGAAAACTCAAGATCATACTGATGCTCTTTGCATCCCGCACTCACTCAACTACAATCTTAGGGCAATCTTAGAGCTATTTGATAGCATACATGCTTCCTTCTTTCATCAAAACCTATGAAACTGTAATATTTAGTACTTTTATAACTTGGTATGCAGTTCTGAATGGAAGATGCCTACACGTACAGGATTTGGGCAGGGCTAGGCTATGGAGGTACAGTTATTTGAGGAGTACCTCCAGGAGTCTTTGTCTGTGTAAATTTATACTCTCACATACAGTTTTCATATCACGGCAAACATGAAGCTAAATAGCAATGGTAGGCCCCTATGATAAAAGTAATTTCATTTTGTTTTCCTGATCGAAAGGAAAGAAAGTAAAAACAATTCAAGAAAAATGTGTCCATTGGAAACATCTTGTATGTACAGGCGCGCCTATACCCCTTTTGGTTGTATATGCACATTGGGCATACCAATGCTTTCTTATTACGATACCATGACTTTTACTGTGTACAGATTTGTAAGCAATTCGTAAGTGAAGGGAACTTAAGCTTATAAAAACCTTAGGTTTCTCTGTGCTTTTAAGAGAATAGGGATTATATTCAGATAAAGTCTACTCCGAATATAGTACATATTTTCTTACACGTTTATATTGGCAATACATATAAATCTCCATTCATATGTACATGGGGTAGCGTATTATCCCAGCGTAATTTTAGTATAGGCCCACATGAATACAACATGTACACTCAAACTTTCAAAGCAAGTATATTTCGGTACATACTTACAAACATAAATTAATGTGCACTAGTTTTACATAAGCGGTACTGTAATGACAACGTTCCTGAATGCATCAAGGGTCCATCATTGTCATTTAATAGTTAGTCAAAAATGTATTCAGAGGAGAGTCAATTTCATGCAATGGTGCGTCAATTTCACTACACAGGGTGTCTCATGGACTTTCAATGTCCAACTCAAATGTGGACATTGATGCACCATTCTTGGGGGTCGTAAGGTGCATCATACAATTGATAGCTCACACCCATGCACAATTTTTGAAATTAATTATTTAACTTTTGTGTATTCAGTAAATAGAATTGTACATAATGTACAGCTAACATATTTTGGAAAATTTCTGTACAACTTGTTCCATTTATCATTCTCTATCATATGATGAAGTCCTATGCTTGACGACTGCTTATCCAGTTCCATTTTTCAGTAAATATCTCTAAAGTTACCTCACTTCAGGCCAGTACTGTATCCCTTTCAAACCCCTGGTGTGGTTTTTACTTATTTGTGCAGATTAACATCAGTGTAAGACCAGGGAAGTGCCATTTGTCCTGCTTTCATCAAAAAGAAATAATACACAAATACTGTATGCAACAAAATTCTTTGGATGGTTGGATGGAATAGTGAAACCAAAACATGAAACAACACAAAAGCACTGGATACTTGTACCGTACTGTATGTGGAGTACTTTTGTAATGGACTCCTTAAGAAGGTACTGTACATGTACAGTATGGACATTTTGTGATGTATTGCAGGGCTGCCTTGATATTTTCTTTTGTAAATCCACACAAATTTATATGTAGCACAAACTAAACATTGATCAGCCATAAGTGTAGGACTATTACATTCAAAGTTCAAAAGCTGATCTACTCAGATACCCCCAACAAATTGCTTCATGCCTATATACAATACCTGTAATAGAACTCAAGACAGAAAACCCTAATAATTACTCCAAACTAATTCACAGCCTATGTGTAAAACACTTTCTTTTTTGTTTGCATTTTCATTAATTAGCAACCCAGTAGAATTCTTTTGAATGGTGCCTCCCTAAACATGTGCCTTATACCCATTGTAGAACTATTACCTCCTTGCTTTGAAAATGGTAGGTACTGTAAACAACTCCATACTTCGAACATCCCCATAGCCAGGGCTTTTCTCAGAGGGGTACACAAGCATTTCAAAAGAGGCAAGATTCTCCATACACCCTTATTTATATATATTTTCCATTTCATTCTCCCCAAGGGGTACAACCTTTGCCACATTTCCTTCCAAATTTAACTAATTTACAGCCCATATGTAAATCACTTTTTTTTTATTTGTATTATTTTAATAAGCGGTTCAGGAGAACTCTTTCGAATGGTGCCTCCTTAAACATACTGCCTTATACCCATTGTGGAACTAAACCTCCTTGCTTTTAAAATGGCATGTATTGTAAGAACTTCATGCTTCCAGCATCCCCATAGCCAGGGTTTTTTCAGGGAAGAGGGGGAGGAGGAGGGGAAGGGGAGAGGGGGGGAAGCATCAAGCACTTCAAGAGAAAGAATTTCCATACATGCTTATTATATATTTTTCCATTTCATTTTCCATACAACAGGGCACTTTCAAGCTGAGGTACCAAGTTTTTGATATGTACATTACACAGAGCAGTGAGATGTGCTTTTGGTATACACTTCCCGGCTTACAGACTTACAGTTTCAAGTCCTTAATGCAGTCACTGCCAAAGATGAATAACAATTAAAATTTTCAAAAATAGTATCATTAGTAAATTCAGGAATTATCCTTATCACCCTCGTTAAATAGATTCTATCATTTCCCAGAAAACGAAGGAACTCCAGTGGGAGCTGTTATTTAGTAACATGCAGTTAGAGCAAATAGCATCAAGAAACTGATCTTAATGGTTTTGTAACAACATGTCCTGTCATACAATCTGGTATGACTCATTAGGATTGGATTGTCACTTGAACATTAGGGTTGAGAACCAGAAGCTAACTGTAACTATGCATATAAATTAAAGAAGATACCAGAGCATCATTGATGCAGAAGCTCAACACAGTCCCTATGAAATTTTGAGTAAAGTTTGTGATTGTCCATCCATTTTAATAACCAGAACTAAAAGGTTTTGTTATTCCAAAATTTTTTTCACAAGCTGATTGATTTACAAAATTTGTATTAACTGTCATGTTATTGTACATCATGAAATATTTGTTCCATGATATTTATTCATAAGCCATACCCACCATGCAGATCAATAAAAATGTTGACAACATTAGCATTTGCACAATAATTAACAACATTATCACAGCAAGTATGATGCATAAATGGTTGCTTATTTATTCTATTTCAAGAATTTGTCAGTAACCTCCGCCTACTTAATAAAATATTCATGATATCACTACTGCAACATTAGAACATATATACAGACCATTACCCATCCATGTACCTGATATAGCATAAATGTGATATATTGTTCAAGAGATACAGGTGGCTATAGTAGGCTATGGTGTTTACATCATTTAACACTTTCACATTAAGCAACGCCCACCATGCATAATAATGACATTTGCTGATAACAGTTTGTTTGTTTGATGAAGGCTTAACGGCACCACAACGGGGTCAAATTGTGCCTAAGAGTTTAGATCATTCTAGAGGTAGGAAGGAAAGAAAACAGGGGGAGAATGAGAGAAATACAAGAACTTAAAGTCAGAAAGCTGGGATCGAGAGAGGAGGTGCATGGGTGAAAGAAAGAAAAAAAGTAGAGAGAGGGGGTGGAAGAGGACTAAATATGTTTGTAGGGGGAAGCAAGATGAAGGAGATAATTTTATCCAGAGGGTTTTTCTGAAAGAACTCTGCAATTAAAGATCATGACTTTGTTTACAGGGGCAAGCATTTTGGACTCTGGGGTGCAATACCAATTGTTACAGAGGGGTTGTAAAGCCACTAAATTATGTTGTTATGTAGATTATTTTGGGTAAGATAATTATGCAACACAGAATCTTGCTGTGCCATTGATGGTGGGCTGGATGACGTGCACTTTTTAATAGATGTGTGTTTGCCAATAAAACAAGAAATTTTGATGTCAGAAAGGGTTTTTATCCGATCCTGAGGTCGACGTTAGAAGTACAGGTTTTAGCTGTAAGTTTTGCTGTGGGAAGTGACAGCCTTGACCTATGGTTCACACTAGAATTTGCAGCGAGCACTTTCAGGTATGTAGGCTTTGTCTGAGTATAACAAACAATTAGCTGGTGTTAATGTTATTGTATATCAGGTGAAAATATAAAACATAAGGGAAATATGAGCTAAATTAGAAGTAAACAAAAAATTGCACTTAAAAAAAATTCGCTAAACTGGTATGTTAGCATGTAGTATGTTTGTTGTACGTGTGATGTGATTGGGCCATGTAAAGACGTGTAAAATGCAACGGCTGCCGTGCAAAATGGAGTGCAGTTGACTTATGAGTCACGGGATGAAATCATTCTATATGACGCAAAACAGATAAATAGTTGCTAATTTATCATATTTTCAAAATTTTCACTTTAAGCCCCAACCACTTATTAGTATGCATGATATCACAATCAAAAATTATAGGGCACATCTACAGACCATGGGCTTTCTGTGTACTAAATATGACATGAATTAAGATTACCATTCTTGAAATACTGTACTGTGTTTACAAGCTCTTTTCAACAAAATGATATTAAGCCCCGCCTACTATATTAATGAAATTCAACGTTTTACATCATGAACATGTACACACCAGCTAATATGATCAGTGCCCTAGCTTAATTTAAAAGGGGCAGGGTGCTAGACTTGTTGTGGGTCACATTAATGCACGTGCGAAGCGCTGCATCTTTTTGGCATGGAGTCCAGGGGTTCCCCTAAGGCTCAATCTCAAGGTGAAGAAACTCTGGGATCTTAGCGATAATCATACCTTAGAATGAAACTATTCTGACTGATAAGGACCAGTCATTAGCCAAACAGACAATTGCTTACTATGCTATCATTCTGTGTTCTATATCCATGTAAGGTATTTTATCTATGAGGCTGATTAAGATAATTAAGTTATAAACAAAAATAAAATCTAAAAAAGCTTCACATTTTTTTTCTTCATGAGGGGCAAGACAGACTCCTAGAGGGCAAGGCGGGCCCAGGGTGGGCCCACAGAGGGGCAAGGCAGGCCGCCCCTGTGAAACAACAAAACTAGAGGTCTAAATGATAATGATCCCAAATATGAAACAAAATAGACATGCGATTGTTAAAATATGAACATTTCTATATTTTTACATTAAGCCCCGCATACTCATTAATATGCAAGAATCACCACCAAAAACAATTGTGCACATTACAGATCATGGGCTATCTGTGTATTACGTATAAACTGAATCTCATATACAGTTCTTGAGATACTGTATTTACAAGCTCTTTTCAACAAAATCATGTGAATTAAGCCCCACCCATTATGCAAATAATGAAATTCAATGTTTTTACATTATAAACATGTACACACAAGCTAACATCATAATTACACCAAATATGAAACAAAACAGACATGCGGTTATTAATTTAAAAACATTTCAAAAAAAATTACATTACGCCCTGCCTACTCATTAATATTTTATTTATGAGGCTGATTAAGATAATTAAGTTATAAACAAAAATAGAATTTAAAAAAAAAAATCTTCACATTCTTTTTCTTCATGAGAAGCAGGACAGACTCCTAGAGGGCAAGGCGGGCCCAGGGTGGGCCCACAGAAGGGCAAGGCAGGTCGCCCCTGTGAAACAACAAAACTAGAGGTCTAAATGATAATGATCCCAAATATGAAACAAAACAGACATGTGGTTGTTAAAATATGAACATTTCAAGATTTTTACATTAAGCCTCGCCTACTTATTAATATGCATGATATCACCATCTAAAACAATAGGGTACATTTGCGGATCATGGGCTATCGTGTATCGATTATAACATAAATCCAGTTTGACGTTCTTGAGATACCGTTTACAAGCTTTTTTCATCAAAATCATATTAAGCCCCGCCCACTACACAAATTAATAAAATTCAATGTTTTTACATTATAAACATGTACACACAAGCTAACATCATAATTACACCAAATATGAAACAAAACAGACATGCGGTTATTAATTTAAAACATTTCAAAAAAAATTACATTACGCCCTGCCTACTCATTAATATGCATGACATCACCATAAAAAAATATAGGGCACATCTACGGACCATGGGCTATATGAATCATATTAGGCCCCGCCCACTATGCATATTAATGAAATTCAACATATTTACATCATGAAAATGTACACATCAGCTTACATTATAATTACACCAAATACGAAACAAAACAGACATGCGATTGGTAAAATATGAATAATTCAAGATTTTTACATTGAGCCCCGCCTACTCATTAATATGCATAACATCAGCATCACAAACAATCGGGCACATCTACGGTCCATGGGCTATCTGTGAACCACATATGACATGAATCCAGTTTACTGTTCTGGAAATACCACGTTTATGAGCTGGCCGTCACACACACACCATCATGACCGGATAGGTTCCTGATGCTATCGCATTGGGTCCAAAAACTACATTTATTCTTAAGTGCACAAAATAACATACTGCACCTGCTACCTTATGGCTGTAATTTCAGCTGATCACACTGTATTAAATGGGTGTACATACATAATAAATGTTCACTTTTTAACTACAGTATCTAAAGTCCCACATCTATCCATCCAAATACCCTCCATTTATTGCCCAAGATCTGCACCCATGGTACCTGTAACCAGAGTTTGCGTTATAATTTTTTGTCTGGCGTATTTGGATATGACAAGCAAGTATTGTTAACACACACACACACTTGTATCAGGCCTACCCCGCTAAAGTGAATGAAAATTGTGCCTAAAATACCAAAAACATTAAAATTGAACTATCATTATCATAAAAAATATTAAGAAAAAGTTCAATCCAATCCTTGCATAATATTGATTGTTGAATCATGAAAGTTGTTTTAACAATCCAAAATAAAATACGAAAAATACTGCTGTTTATCGTATCCAAACTTTTAAGAGGTGAACTTTGTCCAATTGTCCACAATAATATACTACTATTCAGATCTCGAACACGCCTACTTTTGTACAGTGTAGTAAGTTAACTTGCAGATTGTGATCACTTCCAGATATACGATTAATACAACACAGGCAGAAAGTAGAATCCTAGCTAATAATATCGTTGCCAATGGACAGCCTGCATTCAAAACAACATCATAACTTTCACATAAGTGTATAGTGTACATGTATGTACATAATGTATAGGGCCGGTGTACTAGCTATGTACAGTACTGGTATGGGCATGTTGAATCATTCGGCCGTTAGTCTCGTAGTTGTGTCATTTTTCTTTTATTTATGAGTAATTCAAAATCATTTCTGTGTGAAATAAAACTTTCAATCCCATGAGAGAGGTAAGATGTTCATGATTTTAAAGTTAATGAAACACTGGCGTAAAATTTCACATGCTGTATCTAAATCTTACGACACAGGTACAATCTGTGTTGTAAGAAATTTCAGCCAGAGCGTAATATACGACAAATTTGTCATTAACGCGATCTCTGCCTGTAACCCATGCTATGTATAAATGATGTACATGTATGCATGGAGGTACAAAAAGTTTTTTTTTACCTCCATGATGTGCTAATGCTCCAATACTTTTCATCCATACATTTGGATCAATCAGCATCATTACTGTTCAATGCAAGATACCCTTGTTTTGTTCTTTTTCAATAATTTTCAGAACAGCGTGAAAGGGAAGAGGAGAAGGAAGGGAAGGGGGAGTAATACAGTATCAAAGAGGGAATCTCAAGAAAATTTGCTTGACACATCACCAGTGATACATACTAGTGACATCACTTCCATGGTGGTTACTGATTGGCTGGTCAGTATTTGTGTAAATATCTAAACGAATCAGAAACGTTGAATTTTATTGTGTGACTGTCTCTAAGGGTTAATTGGGATTTTTTGGTTGGCTGAGTAATAGGAATGGATGGGATTGTCTACTTTAAGGCTTCCATAAGTTGCACTAATTCAGTTGTGTGCTTATTTCTTTTGGAACATCTTTTACTCAACAGAGGTTTTTTCTTAAATAATTGATTTCACACAAAAAGACTTTACAGTATCTTTAACATTGCTTTCTTCAGCCGGGCACTGTTGTCTTTGTTATATTCTTCAAGTAATTGTAAACCATTTGATGGTGTACTTTCATGATATTTAGCACATATTGTAAACCATTTGATGGTGTACTTCCATGATATTTTAAAGCAATTTATTAATGTTGCCTCTCACGTCCATATACAGTACAGAAATATACTCGTATATCGGACAATACATGTCCATATACATTACAGTATAAGTCCAGTGATCACAATTTCAACATTTGTAATAAAACAGCAAGGATGTAAAGTACTACAGTATAAAGAATCCAGGGGATCATTAGGTACTTATACAAGAAACACACACCTTAACACCCAACCTACAATTTTCACTAATACAAAGGCTTTTTTGCAAATACTTGCATGCAATGCACAATAAATATAAGTGTTAATAGTGCACAATTTGTACAAGTCGTACATTACCCAATCGCAAGAAAGTGTAAGCTTCAACATGCTAACTAAATTCACATTGTGTTGGTGAATGCAGGGATTATAAATCATTTACGTTTGTAAGATACTCAATTTCATATTGACAAAAGGTTTTTAAACTACAGTAGCTTCAGGTATTGTCTTAAAGCAGGGACACTTTTGTTTCATAATTTATACTATTTAGAATGAGCCTTAAAGAACAGATACAAAAATTACACCTGCATTTCAATTCTTCAAGAAGCAAATATTCTATTAAATGTCCAGTCAATTGCACCATTTCTAATATTCTGATTCTAAAATTTTGATTTAATATACACTTTAAACATGTTACAATACTAAAATGTTAAGACTGTTACATACTGTACTAGTAACATCACTACATACTGTACTAGTAGCATCACTACATACTGTACTAATAACGTCACTACATACTGTACTAGTAACATCACTACATACTGTACTAGTAACATCACTACATACTGTATTAGTTACATAACTACATACTGTACTAGTAACATCACTACATACTGTACTAGTAGCATCACTACATACTGTACTAGTAGCATCACTACATACTGTACTAGTAACATCACTACATACTGTACTAGTAACATCACTACATACTGTACTAGTAACATCACTACATACTGTACTAGTAACATCACTCATACTACATACTACATACTACTAGTAACATCACTACATACTGTACTAGTAGCGTCACTACATACTGTACTAATAGCATCACTACATACTGTACTAGTAACATCACTACATACTGTACTAGTAACATCACTACATACTGTACTAGTACATCACTACATACTACTAGTAGTAACATCACTACATCATCTACATACTAATAGTACTAGTAACATCACTACATACTGTACTAGTAACATCACTACATACTGTACTAGTAACATCACTACATACTGTACTAGTAATAACATAACTACATACTGTACTAGTAGCACATCACATCATACTGTACTAGTAACATCACTACATACTGCACTACATACAGTACTAGTAACATCACTACATACTGTACTAGTAACGTCACTACATACTGTACTAGTAACATCACTACATACTGTACTAGTAACATCACTACATACTGTACTAGTAACATCACTACATACTGTACTAGTAACATACATACTGTACTAGTAACTACACTAGTAACATACTACATACTGTACTAGTAGCATACATACTGTACTAGTAACGTCACTACATACTGTACTAGTAACATCACTACATACTGTACTAGTAACTGTATCAACTACATACTGCACTAGTAACACATCACTACATACCGTACTAGTAACATCACTACATACCGTACTAGTAACATCACTACATACTGTACTAGTAACATCACTACATACTGTACTAGTAACATCACTACATACTAGTAACATACTACATACTGTACTAGTAACATCACTACATCACTGCATACTACTACTACATTAGTAACATCACTACATACTGTACTAGTAACATCACTACATACTGTACTAGTAACATCACTACATACTGTGCTATACATCACTGCATGCTGTACTAGTAACATCACTACATACTGTACTAACGTAACATACATACTAGTACATCACTATATACTGTACTAGTCACAACATCACTACATACTGTACTAGTAACATCACTACATACTGTACTAGTAACATCACTACATACTGTACTAGTAACATCACTATATACTGTACTAGTCACATACTACATACTGTACTAGTAACATCACTACATACTGCACTAGTAACATCACTACATACTGTACTAGTAACATCACTACATACTGTACTAGTAACATCACTACATACTGTACTAGTACATCACTCACTGCATACTGCACTAGTAACATCACATACTGTACTAGTAACATCACTACATACTGTACTAGTAACATCACTACATACTGTACTAGTAACATACTATACCGTACTAGTAACATCACTAACATACCGTACTAGTAACATCACTACATAATGTACTAGTAACATCACTACATACTGTACTAGTAACATCACTACATACTGTACTAGTAACATCACTACATACTGTACTAGTAACATCACTACATACTGTACTAGTAACGTCACTACATACTGTACTAGTAACATCACTACATACTGTACTAGTAACATCACTACATACTGTACTAGTAACATCATACCGTACTAGTAACATCACTACATACTACTAGTAACATCACTACATACTGTACTAGTAACATAACATACCGTACCAGTAACATCACTACATACTGTACTAGTAACATCACTACCGTACTGTCATATAACTGTACTAGTACTACATACTACTAGTAACATCTACATACCGTACTAGTAACATCACTACAGTAACATCACTACATACTGTACTAGTAACATCATACTACATACTACTGTACTAGTAACATCACTACATACTGTACTAGTAACATCACTACATACTGTACTACATCACTACATACTATACATAACATCACTACATACTGTACTAGTAACATCACTACATACTGTACTAGTATGTAACGTCACTACTAGTAACGCCACTACATACCGTACTAGTAACATCACCAAACATCACTACATACTGTACATACATCACTACATCACTAGTAACATCACTACATACTGTACTAGCGTAACATCACTACATACTGTACTAGTACTGTACATCACTACATACTGTACTAGTAACATCACTACATACTGTACTAGTAACATCACTACATACTGTACTAGTAACATCACTACATACTGTACTAGTAACATCACCACATACTGTACTAGTAACATCACTACATACTGTACTAGTAACATCACTACATACTGCACTAGTAACGTCACTACATACTGTACTAGTAACATCACTACATACTGCACTAGTAACGTCACTACATACTGTACTAGTAACATCACTACATACTGTACTAGTAATGTCACTTCCGCAGCAGTTAAGGATCGGCTTGTCGGTAAATGCGCAAATATTCAGACCAATCAATCTGTCCACGTTAACATGATAACTGGCCTTAAAATAATACACATTTACCTGAAACGCATCTTGAGCTATTTGATTGCTGTCACGGATTTGCATAATTACTTTAATTGAATTGCATCAGCCCTGCTATTTTGAAAATCTGTTAAAGTGAATTTGGTGAACAAAATTCTTGTTTTTCCTCATGATTTTGCATAGATTTTTAGACAATCTCGATCATATTGCCTCTAAATGTCACTAGTTCTTTAAATTTGATGGCAGAACAGTTTGTAAATTGCAGGCTTACGTGTGTATGGAAAACCGCAATGGATCATTCCGCAGTCTGTCATAATGTACACGTAATGACCCTAGCAGACCCCTAAAGTCTCACGGTAGCCCGGAGCTAGTTGATTTTATGTACGGGCTAGCACAATTTACATCATTCAAGCCTGTTGGGCTAATCGTATATTCATAAAATTCCATTACGCTTATGTGAGAGTGAATAAAAGGGCTCGTGGAAAGCTCAGTCGGGCTAGTGATAAACCAATGCTAATTATGCGCCCTGCTGCTACTGAAGGGCCATTCTGTAATCTGTCACACATGTAACGGTTGGAGAATGGCCTAGGAGCATACCCATAGGGTCTCAAGGGCGTCCCTGGGATCTGTTAGGCCATTCTGTAGTCTGTCACACATGTAACGGGATGGAGAATGGCCCTAGCAGGGTCTCCTGGGATTTGCTAGGGCCATTCTGTAATCTGTCATACACGTAACGGGATGGAGAATGGCCCTAGCAGGGTCTCCCTGGGATCTGCTAAAGGCCATTCTGTAATCTGTCACACACCTAACGGGATGGAGAATGGCCCTAGCAGGGTCTCCCTGGGATTTGCTAAGGCCATTCTGTAATCTGTCACACATGTAACGGGCTGGAGAATGGCCCTAGCAGGGTCTTCCTAGGATCTACTAGGGCCATTCTGTAATCTGTCACACACGTAACGGGATGGAGAATGGCCCTAACAGGGTCTCCCTGGGATCTGCTAGGGCCATTCTGTAATCTGTCACACATGTAACGGGATGGAGAATGGCCCTAGCAGGGTCTCCCTGGGATCTGCTAAGGCCATTCTGTAATCTGCCACACACCTAACGGGATGGAGACTGGCCCTAGCAGGGTCTCCCTGGGATCTGCTAGGGCCATTCTGTAATCTGTCACACACGTAACGGGATGGAGAATGGCCCTAGCAGGGTCTCCCTGGGATCTGCTAAGGCCATTCCGTAATCTGTCACACATGTAACAGGCTGGAGAATGGCCCTAGCAGGGTCTCCCTGGGATCTGTTAGGGCTATTTAATAATCTGTCACACATGTAACGGGCTAGAGAATGGCCCTAGCAGGGTCTCCCTGGGATCTGCTAGGGCCATTCTGTAGTCTGTCACACATGTAACGGGTTGGAGAATGGCCCTAGCAGGGTCTCCGTGGGATCTGCTAGGGCCATTCTGTAATCTGCCACACATGTAACGAGCTGGAGAATGGCCCAATACATGTAGGTGGTGAGTCTAATGACAATGTGAGCAAAGCAACCTTTACAAAATGCACTTCTCAACAATATATATCAAATTCTATCACCGACTTCATCCCCTATTTGTTTTTCAATTACAGTAATTCTATTTGTATTCTAATTCATTCAGGCCAGTAGGCATATTCAACATTTCAATCTCATATCCCATGTGACTTTATTGATTTAAACTCTTACTTTATATTCACACCAAGTCAGCAGTGACAAGCGGATTCTATATAATGATGTTTTGTGTAAATCTTGAATTTACAATTGTTTTATATTTGCATAAAAAGACGGCCGTCAGCTTTAATCATCAAAACTTCTGCTTTTATATAACACACTGTAAACCACAAAAACAATACAGTCATTCGAGATGTTCAATTAATGGTTTTACCAGTCTTGTTAATTTTTGGATTTGTTTTCCTTTTTTCTTCTGAGGGCTGGCAGGCCCCAAGTTATGCTTTTTCCAATGGGTGCCCCAAGAAAATGTTACTTTGATTATTGTACTATCTTCTTTTGATGCTGTTTACAGAAGCCCAAATAAAAAAATGTGCAGATCAATATATTACACTATAGTACTGGCATTACCTATTAATTCCTCTCCCAATTATGTTTGAAGTGCCCCCAAACATAAGCTACATGAACCTTCCTATCGTGTAAATGCTCCTTTTTGTCAGTGACACTCTGTCCCTTTCTGGATCAAGGTACGGGTTTGGATGGAAGGGGGAGGGGACTGAAGAGGGATAAGAAGGGACAGAGGAGGAAAAGGGAGATGGAAAGGAAGAGGGAAAGAGATGGAAGGTAAGGGCAGCAGGGAGAAGGAGCACAATATCTTCTGCACTGCACTGCAAGTAGTACAGAAAACAAGCTTATTTTGGAAATCTGAATAGGAACTTGATTTAGGGAATGTCTGTCATTGTCTGAGCGTAGGATACTTTCAAAACTCAGCCAGCTTTAATGACAAAGCAACTATAATGATCAAGTGCAGTAATTACTTGAGTGTCCACGTAACAAGCTGAAATTTTGGAACGCCATAGAGCCTATAAGTTACAGTAATTAAGTACTGTGAGCACTGTATCATTTTTTTAACTCACTTAATTTCTTCACCATGTATACAATACATTGATTGACAAATTTGAATACCGTAGCCCACAGCTACTACTTTTCAAATCCTACTTCATATTCCTTGTTTTCATTTTTTGGTAAATTATTTTGCATATAAGAATATGTATGTTCAAATTAAAAACCAACTGCAGATCTTTTCATTAAGTGTACATGTGAGACACAAATACATCTCAAAGAAAATAAATCCTTTTGTATGCTTTGGTTTAACTTGTGTTTTAGTTTTGTACTAATTAAAGCTAAAGCTAAATGCATCTGAGCCATTAGGCTGATAGGGCCAGAGCTTATCCCCGGTTTCCATGACGCAAGCAGATGAGAGTACACGACTCCCTTAACTCCCCAGCAGTGCTGGTACTCATTTTACAGCTGAGTGGATTGAAGCAAGTAGAGTAAAAAGTGCCTTGCTCAAGGGCACAATGCAGCACTCGCAGTGAGAATCGAAGCCGGTGCCCAGACCCCTAGCTTTGCTGTTTTACAGAGACGGCCCATCCTGCCCCTCCATGGGCCCACCCTGCCCCTGGGGTCCGCCCTGCCCCTCAAGAGAAATAATATTTTTTTTTTTTTTTTTTAAGATTTGTTTATACTTCTTTCTTTTTAATACTGTATAAAAAAAAATTAAACTTAAAAATCTTAATTAGCCCCATACATGAATACCTTACATGGATACAACACACAGAATGATAGCATAGTAAGCAATTTCCCTGTTTGGCTCATGGACGGTCCTTATCAATTTCAATCAGAATAGTTTCATTCTGAGGTATAATTATGGCTGAAATGCCAGAGCTTCACCATGGAATTGAGCCTTAAGGGGCTCAACGCTGAAAAGACGCAGTGCTTTGCGAGCGCATTAATTAATGTGCCCCTCAACAAGTCTAGCACCCTGTCCCCTTTTAAATCATGCTAGGGGTCTGGGTACCTTTCACATACAAGCATGACTCCTAAACCACTTCAGTGTCACCTTATTAACTAAAGTTTTTTAAAAACGAATCTGTACAACTTAGAATTTCATGAATTACATTACCCAAAGGTTTGTAAGCAAATTTCTATATACAATACAGCAGTGAAAATGGGCACGTACAGCACTATACATGTACTCTTCTACTTGGTATGAAATATGAAAAGATAAAAGAGGTGGCAGAGGCTGGGGTATGAGCCCACCCTCTCCCCAATTTTTTTTGGTAAAAATGTTTTATCATGTTACCCGCGACCTCATTAGCCACTCCAATATGTGAACATGCATCATCACATTACTGGACCTGATTAGCCCCTCATTATTTTGATCACATGTCACCTGACCTCATTAGCCCCCCCGAATACTGCAAATGAAAATAGGACAGGGTACAACAGTGATCAATTTTTACCAATTACAGCAGTGTTTATACTGTTCCTTTTTAACTTTCTGTTGATTTACATGAGTTACTATAGTAGTAACTCCATTCTCAGGTTGTTTACAATATTTTGCAGGTACATTATATGACAGAGTGATTAAGCATTTAAAGGAGCACTAGACCGAGAAGTGAAAGCGAATTTTTCCAAATTAAAATACTTATCTAGCACGCAACAGTATAGCAATTTTCGGGTTGATTGAAAAATTCAAGTGATCATTGCTCTCACGTCGCTTGTGGGCTACAGAGGCATGAAGTTTATCAATCTATTGTGTATAATATATCTGTGAAATTCGGAAAAACCCAGCGCCCTACTTTTCTGTCTAGTGCTCCTTTAACAAAGATAGTGATTTACTTATAACTCACCCGCAAGAATCAGAAAGCTATTAAAAAAGCACCACAATAAGGAGTTGTCCATCATGCACAAGATTAAAGAGTACTGTAAGAATTTCAGTATGATTCAAATGATGCTCTCCATCTGTGGTCTGAAATGGAAAGAAAAGATTATTTACAAATGCTGTACCTTTAAAATTTTAAATGAAATATTAGAACAGAATATGGCACATAAATGTTCATGCGTGCATAACTATTCATGCGTTTGATATAGGTACCGTGCTGGGTCTGAGTTTCTTTCAATAAAGGAATATTCTTGCATGATAGGATTATTATTTAAGAAACACATTGGTTTGAAATAGGACCTTGTTGATGTCTCATATTTTGAGTTACATGTATTACATGTCAACAATGAAGTGACCTTGCTATGTAACTTAGTGCTATGTCATAATTGCAGATCCAAGACAATTTTCACCACTGGCAACGAAGTTGGATGGAGATTATGTTTTCAGTTCTGTAAAATTGTTTTTGTCTGTTTGTTTGTTTGTCATCAAGATATCTCAAGAACTGATGACTGGATTTGGATTAAATTTGGTGGAGTCCAAATACAGCCAAGAATCTCACCAAAATGCATATATCATGTCATGAAATTATCTGTAAAGTTGATAAAACTAGTTGAAAATAAGGATCTTGGGATTAGATGACCTTCAACAGATGAAGACTTGCAATATCAGCAAGAAATGTTGCCGTTTTGGCCTAACTTAGCACTGCTGAAGCATGTGAAGTGTCACTTTCCTGGTCTGACAACTTGTTATCACAAAATATCAATGGCAGGCACCGTAGACAGCAGCCGAAAAAATACTGGCACACAAGTGAGCATGCATTACATCAGTACAACATAATACAATGGAAGGCACCGTAGACAGCAGCCGCTTATTTATATCAAATGTTTGCGATTAATTGTTAAAGAATTTTACTAAACGTTTTGAAGAGTTGCAAGCTATTAGTGATCAATCACTAGTCATTAACAGCACTATCTATAAGTTACTGTACTGAATGTCAATTTTGTGATGTTGTATGGCAGGGTACTGTGTACAATTTGAAATCTTATTTTAAGTCTTTTAATTCATTTGCATGGGCATAGGAGCCCAATTTGATTTTAGGGGGGCGGGGCTATAACGACTGGCCCCCCAAATATAACCCCCCAATTTTTAACATGTTAATGTACATATCATAATAGCAGTGGCGTAACTAGGGTTCTGCGGACCAGGGGCGAGAGAAATACTGTGGGCCCCTTGCTATCAAGTGGGTAAAATTATTATAAAAACAACAACTACGCTACGCGCCACCTTGGTTGGCGCGTAGCGTATGAAGAAAATTTCCAAAAATGCCTCCCAGACTGCAGGAAATGGCTTTAAAAATAAAAAAAAAGTTAAATATTTTTCCCTGATTCTATAGGTGTTGCTCAAATTGTTATTAATTTACAAAAATAGAATAAAAATGTTTTTACAAGTTGATTTTAGCCCAGACAATAATTTTTCAACTCATGGGAACCAAAGGTGCAGGAGTCCAACTCTACATATTTTTGGGGGGCCTGCTGCCTGCGGGCACCCTTGGGCCCGGCCCGGGTAATTTCCCCCTGCCACCCCCCCCCCTCCCTCCCTCCCTCCTTCATAGTTACGCCACTGTCATACAGGCATGCATCGGTTATTACATCGCATGGTAATTACATACAATCATTTGCCGTGTTACCCTTCCATAATGGTTATAATTTTTGTGGAAGTCGTTACAATAATAATGATGATAATAATAATATAGATTTAACCATTGAAAAACACACTGGTGAATTACCAAATATATAGGTGCTGGTGCAATTCAAATCACCAGGCATTTCATTCACGAAAAATCCCTTTAAACAGTTGTGCATATTATGCATGACTGGTTGAAACGTCTAGCTGTAAAAAAAGTTCTTAATGAAAGTAAGAATTTCTGCCCTGTCTGCTTCCAAAAATATTTATAATGCCTTCCATTTGTTCTTGCATTATTCTGCTCGTAAACTCTTGTTCAATGCTCAGAATTGCAAGGTTATGGAGTCTTTGTTGCCCCATAGTGTTTCGTAAATATGTTTTTAATCTGCGTAGGCCGCTGAAGGCCCTCTCGGCAGAACACGACGTTGTTGGGATAGTTGCAAGAATGCATGCACACGTATAATATGTACACAAAATGTCATGTTGGTCGTACGTGTACATATATTCCACAACATTTGCTGCAGAATGACCAGAATCCAGAGGAATGATTTGCTAAGTTTGTTTTCTACAGTTAATGAACCTCTTCTCTTCAGCTTCTTTTCAGCTTCCTTAAATCGGGTGCAATTTAAGTTCGACCTCTCTGCGTTCGATGTTGAAGTAGCAAACTAATTGATATGACTATGAGCTTTTCAACAATGGCGTGAAATTAGGCACTGATTTTAGGCCTTCAGTGACCGCCAGCCGGTAAAATTACCTTGTGGAAATTAATGGGATGAAGAATTCAACCCATTGGTTCAACACCACTTTTTTTTTAAATAGCGGACCACTTTTTTCAAGTACCCTTTTTTGCTAATTCGCGGTCCAGGTTGTTGTGAAAATTTTCCCCCTTTTACGTGATTGTCATAACGCGGATACGTACCAACGGTTTATGTTAAGTGCCACCGCCAGGGTAGGTGCCCAAAAAATTCTCAGAATATTGCCCGAATTTTCACAGAAATATTTTGTTGGATGGTTTACAGCCCCCTTCCCTCCCCTCTCTTTCGCCTCCTACGCCTATGTTCATTTGCTTGATTTTGGTCAATGAAAATAATCTGAAGTTTATCAAAAGATTTTTTAAAAGGTTAATATTGAAAAATAATGAAATGCATACTTCAAAAAGCATACTACTGCTAGACTGTGGGTCAAAGGTCTCTATTCTGCACTTTCATAGTCCACCTCTTGGGCCAACACAAAAAATACATCAATCTGTAGGGAATAACTTAATTATTGATAAACTAAAAAGTTCCACCAAAATTTCTTGTACGTTCAGGAATAATTAGCAACAAACGTTTAATTTGATATGCAGAATGGTCTTTTTGGCCATTCTAGATGCCCAAGACTGCTGCCATTTCACTGATTTTAAAACTTAGGCCATAGTAGCAAGTTATGACACTGATTAAAATGCATTTATTGAGTAATTGTTCTTTTAAATGACAAAATATAGTCTCTGAATATAGAAAGGAAGCATATCAATATGGTCAAAGGAAAGATGAACTATTTAGTCTTCATCTTATCATTTTTAATCTTTAATTTTTAAAAACCTGAGTCTCTGTTATTGTTATAAAAGAAGTTTTGATTAACATATTTGGGAAGGGATAGACCACTCACTACTAGTAAAAAGAACAGTAAATACCATCATGGTTCACATGCCCATGCAAATTGACACCCATATCATACAACCCGGTCAATTATAAAAATGGCATCTCACATAAAAATAAAAATGGCATCCCACCCCTTGTCCCACATGACATCCCATCCCATCCCTTGTCCCACATGGTATCCCACCATATCTCCCACATGGCATCCCATCCCATGTCCCATATGACATCCCATCCCTTGTCCCACATGGCATTCTTTCACAGATACCATTTAATATGGTTTGACACTAAAAATCGCGGTATCTGTGAGATCAAGAAACGTCACAAGGTGGGGGACACTGCCCCTTCCACAAAACAAGGATTAGAAAGATTGCAAATAAAACTGTGCAAAAAATAGTCATGAAAACCTGTTTCATCATACTCATTTTTTCAAAGGTACTATTTAACATGGTTATACACTAAAAATCACTGTATCTGAGAGATCAAGAAAAGTCACACGATGGGGGACACTGCCCCTTGCACAAAACAATGATTAGAAAAATTGTAATTAAAATCTGTGCAGAAAAATAGTCATAAAAACCTGTTTTACTATACTAATTTTTTCAGAGGTACCATTTGGCATGGTTTGACACTAACATAATACAGTCAGTGGTGTAAGAAGAGTCACCTCTCAGTGGTTTCAGTTTATCCAAATTTTCCTAGTGACAAGTGGGAAAATTGCACTGGTAAATTCAGCTTCCATCAAATGTTGCTGCTGATTGGGAAATCCCCTTCAATTCTGGAATATTTCCTTAATTTTTTGGGAAATTTCCTAAACTTTCGGGGAAATTTTCAAAAAATCTGGGAATTTTTGGCCAGTTTTCAGAAACTTTTGGCCAATTTTTAGGAATTTTTATCAAAATATCCAATGATGTAACACATTTTTCAATTTTATGTTAATCATTTCCCAATTTTACATGTACCAACCAGGCAGAAAGCATGCAACTAGGAAGGTGAAATCCGCTGCTTCCTGCATGTCCTACGCCTCTGCATACAGTAGGCCTAAATGACAACCAGTCGAGAAGTGCATGACTACAAATAAAATTGTATCTATGCATTACCTCCGACAATGAAGTTGGATGGAGGTTGCCAACAAAGTTGGACGGAAGTTATGTTTTTACCCGTTTGTTTGTTTGTCTGTCTGTCATCAAGATATCTCAAGAACTGATGATTGGATTTGGATTAAATTTGGTTTGTGGTTTTGTCACTACTTACGGAAGAAGTGTTTCAAATTTGAGATATAGGAACAGGGGAAGGGTTCAAATAGAGAGGTGGTGACATTTTTTTGTCATCTGTTTGTTTGTCTGTCATCAAGATATCATAAAAACTGAAGATTGGATTTGGGTTAAATTTCGTGTGTGGTTTTGTTACTGCTTAAAGGAATATTCCCAAGGATTTTTATTTTTTCTTGTCTAAACAAACTGAATATTTACCTGTATGCACATCCTTCATACTTTGCATGGATTAATATTTCTTCAGTTAATATTCTTCAATAATATTCCAACATTTAGTTGGTACACAACTCCACTACTCAAAATACACACCTACGTGTAACCCTAACAATAAGGCTTAGCTGGGCTTCACTTACAAATTTTATACTTTAGAAATAAAATAGCAAGCTCTTTCATAGGCCTTAATTCTTATAGGCAGTATACGCCTGCATAACCCCTACATTAGCGTTAGTTTAATCCTAAACACTAATAGTAACAGTAAACATTCTATGTTAAAGTTTAATACAGACTTCCAATAATTGAAATGCCTGCAAAGTTACGTACAGTAGACTATGCTTTTGACATACAAGATGGGCCTTAATATATCGATCATGACAGATCAACACTTGACATGCTTGAAAAAATCTGAGAATCTTGACCCTCTTTAACTGCAAAGTATTGCCATTAATCATCACCGGCCTCACACAAATTTCATATGGTCAGAGAGCTTATTGCTTTGTCTACCGATTTATATTCACATTTTGACTTAATTTTCTGGAAGAGGGTCAGCAGCTCGGCAAATATTTGGTCTAAAATTTACTCAATATTTCAATGCACAATTCTGTAAAACACACATCTCAAAAATGGTTTAAAAAAGCATATAAAGTTTGATACAAATCAAAAGATAAAATTTTGTAGTTTCATTTACCTCGCTATCTTGTTTGCTGCAGCGTACTCACGTAATACCCCCCCCCCCCCAACCCCCTCCAGTGATTAGTTTCACGAAAACAGCATAAATCTTCAAATGGGCGGATTCCTGTACGAAAAAGTTGATGTCACATCACCTCATTAACGCTGGCTGGGAACTGACGGTAGCCTAAACATTTAACTAGTACACCTTCACCAGGATTTTAATGGAAAATGTAATAACCCACCCACTGTACATGCCACCAATAGGCCTAGGATAGGCCTATGTCAAAAAGTGTTTTGTGGGATATGACTTAGGCTAGGCTTAGTTATTGTCACAACCCACGTACACATATGTTATGTTAGAAAGTGTGTCCAGAATCATCTGATTTTGCCTACACTGCATCATATTTTGTCCAATTTTTGATGCTGGAACGTAGAAAAGAAGTTGGGGAATTTTTTGAGTGCCAAACTGGACAGGCAAAAGACAAGTAGACTAATTTGAAAGAAAGCTTAAGCCTAAATAAACGTTGGGAGCATCGTAACTCAGTTAGAATGAAATGTATAACTAAACTGCATAGGACTGAATAACTCTGTAAGGCCATAAATTAGAAGCAACAGCAATAAGTGAACGTCAGCCAACAAGAAAGAAAACAGATCAGTGGGGAAGAAAACAGATTAGTGAGGGAGTAAAAGACCTGGAATGGGTTAGGCCTACTTATTATACACATCTCTCAGTGCAGGTTGACATAAGGATTGTCGTATGAGGGTTGTTAAAAATTAGGTACAATTCTTAAGTTTGTTAAATTCACACACTGTAGAAAATTGATGATTGAAAAATAACTTACTTTTTGGATATTTGTACTGTATACATATTAGTCAAAATAATACACTTTTTCAAAAAACTTTTCCCAAATCTTTATCTATTTCCACCACGACTGGATAAAGTTATCCGATTCCATGTTTTGGTCGCCATCTTTTTTAGTCACCGCATGTTTGTAGTCAACTATCAAACTTTCGCAAATAATTTTTAGGATGTTCCAATAAACTGCAGGTCGATTTTTTGCTGACTACATTTTTTTGCTTCATATGATTTTATGAAAAAGTGTGTGCGAAAACAAATAAATAAAACACCAAAAAATGTTTAGATTAAGTATCATCTTAATTCTTTTCCCTTAAATATTCGAAAACATATTACTCCCGCTAAAATGTTATAGACCCGATAGCAGTGTTTTGAACTTTGACCGTACTTTGAAAAGTTCGTTGGACAATTTTTAAGGAATGAAAAGTAGCCCAAATACTTTAATAAAAGTAACTAAAATTACAGTAAAAACAGTTTTTGAAGACACGGACGGATGGGCTTCAAACACCATGATTAAGCTTTGTTGGTGAAAAAAGAGAAGGTAAAATGGTTTCGTTTTCGCAAAGATTTAAAAACTGAGATTTTTCTATTTTTTAAAACAAGGCTTAAAACAGTACAGCAGGGTATAGGATTTTGTAGTACGATCAGACCTCCAGCCATCACTAACGGCAGCCATACTAACACGGTTGGCATCAGTCCGACAGTACTACGGTGAGTACTAGCTAAGGTTTACTGTATATGATGAATACCTAGGCTAGTCTTAGTTCTTGTCACAACCCATGTGCACATATGTTATCACTGAAACATTTGTTTTGTGTGCGTAGGTTGTTGCAGATACCAGGTTGTTGCAGATACCGTGTTTCCAAGTCACACTTAAGCAAAATGTATTTTCCAAAATGTGATACTTTCACTTTGAAGTCCCTTTGTAGTCTGGTGAAATTTGATCCTCTTCATTTGATAATCGAAGAAAAAAATGTTTATCAATTGCCTAACTTTTTACAGACGATTTTTGCCAAACATCCACCGATAGTTTGCTGGTCGCCATGTTCTAATACTTTTGTTGAGTGTTACGTGACCAATAAACTATTAGTGGAAAATACCCAACTAAAATTCTCCCGTTAAAAGATGCTGATTAAAAACTGTTCCACAGCTAACTCATAGAAGAGGTGAAAACCCATCACACTGTGCTGAAAGAACGAAGTTTATCGCATTTAGGAAAATATGGGTTGCTTAAATGTGAGTCTAATCGGAAACACGGTATCTGCAACAACCTACGTACACAAAACAAATGTCCTGGTGATAACATACAGTACATGTACGTGGGTTGTGACAATAACTAACATTAGGTCTATATGACAAATAACTAATATAACGTTAGGTTAGGCTATGGCTAAATCATTGTCTATGTCAGTGTACAGTATGTGGACCAGTTCCAAGAAAAAACGTGTTTTTTATTTCATGCTGTAATCCCTTACTTGTCCCATATTTTTAGATTTTTAGGATTGCAGAACAATTTGCAATTACATTTTCCATGTACAAATTTTGTATATTCAAGGCATTTTTTTTCCATCCTGATCAAAAGAGTTCCAAAATTTCAGTTGATCACCAATATTTTGCATAACTTGTATGCTTCGTAGGTAGGGCTAAACATGTATTTCCCAAGTAAGTCAATTTGCCCTTAATACCTTAAGGTAAGACTAGATTAATGGTGTATGTAACAACAAATTCCATCGTTCTCCGTGAGCACTACATAACATTTCATTTTATGCACTTATCAATTGTGTGACTGACCCCGTACAAAATGAGTCATTGCACCAAAGGGAATGGACAAAACATGTACATTGACGCACCCCTCAGTCACTTACTGTAGGTGACTGACATTTTTTTGTGAAATGACTTACCCCTAATAAATCACCTCTGTACAAAGTCAATGGGTCTGAAGTAAATTGACCCACTCCTGAGTCACTGTGGTGACTGACAATTTGGTACAATGATGCACATGTGAGTCACTGTTTCATGTCAATAAACTCACCTTTGACTGACATTGCCGGGGGTAGTAGGGGTGAGTCATTCAACTGACAAGTGCATTACACTTTTTGAATTTAAATTTTTAGTGAAACTAACGTTACGCTAGTCTCATCACTGCAATTTTTAAACTTAGGCCTACAAATACAATAAATTCTTGACACAATATCAAACTTAAATTGAAATTACACTGTTAGACAGAAAACATACTTGCAAAGAAAAAATATAAGCAAAGAACAAATATTTGATAATTTCTAAGTTTCTGAGTAGTTATGAGTAAACAAACAAGATGGTACTTGGCAGTCTGTATAGGCCTACGGCTAGAAAAATCACCCTCACAAATAGCATTACAATTTCTTAAAGAGTTCAATAAAAACAATATTGATGCTTGTTATAGGTTAGTGAGATAACATCTCCCTCCGTATGCCCTACATGCTACGCACTACATGCAATACAGAGTGAGACTCCGACCTATCTGTTCCAACGTGGAAATCGCCTGTCCTAAAATCGCGGCTACACCGTCTATTTATGTCACCTGTCACACTGTATTTACTGTACTTACGGCACATAAAAATATATACTTAACTTCCCCTGTTATTGCTTTTATTCTTGTAAGTAATTAAAACATGACGGTAATCCTAAAATGATTAAAAAATGGGTAAAAATGTAAGCCAATATTGTACACTCCTTTCAGTTAAACCGTACGCTGTTGGAACTTCCTTTTTTTTTAACTAGGGTGCACAACACCCATATGCGTACTAATAAATTATAACGCCAGCGAATGTTCGATAGAATTTGAAATAATTTGGTACATTCACTTCGACGCACACGATTGTAAGAGGGTAGCAACCGAGGTAGGTGAAATTTTCTTCTTTTAGTGGGATTTAGTTCATAGGTATTGAATGTATTTTTAAGTGCCTAAGCTTTTAAGATTAGGAGCTACATACTAGAACCTTTTTTAGTTATGTAGCTTAACTTTTGCAGGTTGAAATGAATGAGGTAAAAAAGTACAAATTTCTTGGAAAATGTTCGCAAAACAGGAGTGCGTTGCAAATATTCTGCGACACGACTATGATGAGTCAATGTAGCAGTTTCCACTGTTATATGCACAGCATGATGTCTGACCCAGTATTCGCAGTCATGTAATGGCTATAGCATATACTACAGTCAGATGTTTATCTGACTAGTTATAGGTGGAAAGCAATAGATTTTAAAAACATTCGGTGGCATCAAAAAATTTCGGTAAAATCCTGGTAAGTACTGTAGTATGGCTGTACAACTTTGCTCTGTACAATAGGCTACAACTTTGTTCTAATATTAACATACTACTTTCTTCATAAACTCTATAGGCCCTGGGCCTATAGCAATTTACCGCTATAGCCTTGGCCTACTTACTAGGATTTTTTCCAATTTTTCTCTGACAAACAGTTTTTGTGAACGTTTTCCTTGGAACTTGTCTTTTCGCTCAACTGGTCCAAGTGGCCTATGTGTATCCCTTTAACGCTTATCGTAGCGTAGTTTAGTTCGTAATCTAAATTATAGGCCTAAATAACGTACGGTTTAGGCCTATCCTATCCTACAGACCGTACCTGAGCCAGGATAGCCTATTATAGGCCTAGTACTGTAGTGTTAGGCCCTTCCTAGTCACTAGCCGAGGCTGAGTGACATGGCTGAGGCTGATCTCGACTCGGACGGAAGAATATCGACTGCCAAAAAATCGTTCGAATTCACTAAGTATCAGTATTAAAGCCACAAAATAAACGCTACGTTACTTACCATTTAACAGTCGATTGGCTATCTTATTCTTAGTGCTGGTCACGAGCTGAGCCTGATTTCAATTAAAAATATACTTATAACAGAAGGATTTCGCCTACGAAATTTCACGTCTCTTTTTTTACCTTAGTTAAATTAGCTTTAACGTTACGTGCCACCGGCTCCAGCTGTAGGCCTAGCTAGCTACCGAGAGCTTGACTGCTTGAATTACGTCGTCAATTGGAATTGAATTGCGCGTAGGCTAACGTTAGGCCTCATTGCTATCTAGTACATGTCATATCGTCATATGCATGAGGAATATCATGACTCACATCATGCCTAGCAGACGACAACGTTACTAACTATTAATATTAGTAGCACTCTCTAGAGCGCATACCTCTGCCCCGTTGCAATTCCCGTGCCTATAATAATTTTAGAGTTCTTTTGATCTCCATACCAAATATAATCTACCTTAGAATTCGTAGGCCCACCAAGATTTATCCCCAAATTTTGATTTGTAATGATCATTTGCAATTAAAACACTTGAAGATTATCTTCTGACTGGAATTCTTCTAACTGTCCAATGCCATACCATTGTTTTCAGTTTTATTTAAGTGAAGCATCATTGTTTGAGCTCTAATCAGCCAGGATTCACTTTCCATCATCTTCCATTCATGGCAGAAGCCAATTGTATCATTTTCTTTGATTCCACAGAAAACTTGATGTCAGTCTCTTTGAGTCCTGAAAATTAATTGTTTGGATCTTCATTCAGAGGGTTAAGTCATTGTTCAGCACATTCCATTGGAAAATTTCAACTTAGTCTTGACAGATCTCATCCTAAAACATCCCCACCCATCAATATCTGCCCTTCCTCTGTTCCAATTAGTCCCAAATTTTAATATCTTCTTCCTGAAATGGTAGCAAAACCACACACCAAAATTAATCAGAATCCATTCACCAGTTCATGAGATATCTTGATGACAGACAAACTTACCTTAAAATGTCCTCCCCCCCCTCCCCTATTTGCACCCTTCCCCTGTTCCAATGTCTTAAAATTTAATCAGTTCTTTTCTAAGCAGTAACAAAACCACACACCAAATTTCCAATCATCAGTTCTTAAGATACCTTGATGAAAGACAAACAGGGCGAAAACATGTCCCCTTTCCCTGTTTGCATCCTTCCCCTGTTCCAATGTCTCAAATTTTAATCAATTCTTCCTCAAGCAGTAACAAAACTACACACCAAATTTAATTTAAATCCAATCATCAGTTCTTAAGATATCTTGATGACAGACAAACTTACCTTAAAATGTCCCCCGCCCCCTCCCCTATTAGCACCCTTCCCCTGTTCCAATGTCTTAAAATTTAATCAGTTCTTCTCTAAGCAGTAACAAAACCACACACCAAATTTCCAATCATCAGTTCTTAAGATACCTTGATGAAAGACAAACAGGGCAAAAACATGTCCCCTTTCCCTGTTTGCATCCTTCCCCTGTTCCAATGTCTCAAATTTTAATCAATTCTTCCTCAAGCAGTAACAAAACTACACACCAAATTTAATTTAAATCCAATCATCAGTTCTTGAGATATCTTGATGACAGACAAACAGGGCGAAAACATGTCCCCACTCCCAATTTGCAACCTTCCTCTCTTCCAATAAGTCTCAATTGTTTTATTTTTTTATTCGTAAGCAGTAACAAAATTACACAACAAATTCAATCTAAATCCAACCATCAGTTCTTAAGATATCTTGATGACAAAAACAGGGCGAAATTATACCCCCCCCCCCCACCCCTCTTTTATTTTTACCCTTTCCCTGTTTCAATATGTCTCCAATTTTAACCACCTCTCCCTCCTTATGCAGTAACAAAACCACACACCAAATTTCATACAAATCCAATCATCAGTTTTTGAGGTATCTTGATGACCGACAAATAAACAAACAAACAGAGGCGAAAACATAACCTCCGTCTAACTTCGTCGGCGGAGGTGATAATGGTCAGTCGGGTTTCCAATCCATTGGTTTTGCCAGTTTTTATCACAAATTCAGTGGCGTCTCCCATACAAAATTTCGGTCCCCTGTGACATTAAACAAATTACGGACAACTGCAGATCATGTAGGCCTATAATCAAGACGGCATAGGAATGACATTTGGTGGCCATGTATTGCCAGAGAAGGAATGGGCAGATGGGACAGGGTGTGATAATGAGGCCATGGTGAATCTTGTCTTACGTTTTGGTCACAAATAACATATACAAAATGGCAAATCACGGAGTTACTTACCTTATCGCCTTACCTTAAACAAAGCAATAGATTTCACATCGTCAAAGTAGAGAATTGCTGCGTTAAGATACATTACAGCCTCAACCATATACAAGGAGTAAATTGAATATAAAATACATATTAGTATATAGTGTAAAGAATGCAGTGGTTTAGCCTACATACTAGTGTTACTTAAAAGAAAATATAAAGGTTGCTATTTGGGTAGCCATGACGATTGATATACCTATCGACTTGAAGTTTAAATATCGACTTGAAGTTTAAATAACAAAATGCGATGAAAATGATTAACTTGGGGTAATACAGGTTTACACCTGCAATTATAAATGTAATTTTTAGCATAGATTAGGAAATGATTTAAAGGGGCTCTCATATTATCTCGTTGTCCAAAAAATACCATGAATTTATTAAGAACAACGGGGTTTGAAATAATAAGCTTCACAGCATCACTCCATAAACAAGTAACAATCGGGCAACCCCAACAGAGATAAGATAAAGTCTCATCTGAGGCATTACAATTGTACACAAGGTTAAATCTAATAAACCTATCATATTCAAAAAAAGATTAGATTGCTTAACAACTTTAAAGGACAATAGAAAGATTTTGTTTTAATCAGTAACGTAAGGAAAATCTCGTCGTTCCACTTATCTAAACAGGATGGTGACTTCTTGTACTGTTTTACGATATAATAATAGATTGATCTGTTGGAAATGCAATTGGAACAATAAAGTGATACATTTAATTAATTACGGGTAAAATTAGAAGAGTTGGCAACAAGGGAGATAAATTATCTTTGCAAGAGGCAGGTATGCAAGAAATAATTTCAAAATAACGGGTGAAAGGTAGGGATGTCAGCTTGAACTCTTTTATAAAGTCAATATAACTTTTTTGGGAACTTGACCATCAATCTGTCAATGCAGAAAAAATCACGGACCCGAAATGCCCGAGCGTTTAAAAGATTCTTATCAAAAAATATCTTAATCCCAATTTTTAGAAGTGAGTTGTTTAAAATAATTTGAATATCAAAGTGATCAAGCGACGTATTAAAGATAAAAGAGAACCAAGCTTCACATACATGTTTTACAAAACAGTTCTTCACATTCAAAAAATCATATTACATTCAAATAGAAACATATTTCCAAAATTACGCAAAGCTTTATCAAAAAAAATCTTCCAATTATTTGAAATAGGTGAACAATAGCGACGAATCCAAGAACACTTTAAGGTAGAAATAAGGGATTCAACATGCAACATACGAAGTCCGCTCTCATCATAATCATTAATAAGTAAAGAACTTTTAACTTTATGTGGTTTACCATTCCAAATAAACTTATACAAAGTTTTGTTAAGTTATGTGATATAGGAATGAGGGGGGATTGGAAGAACACTAAATAATTTATATAAGTAAAAAAAACTAGTTGAGAAAGAGCAAAAGACTTAATGATAGTAATTTTACCTATGGGTGTGAGGTCACGAGTTGGTCATAGATTAAGAATGTTCTTAAAGCGAAATAATTTAGGCTGATAATTCAGATGGAAAAAGTCGTCATGGTGAGTTGTAAACGAAATACCTAAATAATATATAGGACCAGTGGAGAAGTTAAGAATATAATTTTTATGATGATTTAAGGATATTTCAGTGTATTAACCAAGCGGGAAAATGTATGATTTATCCAAATTAATTACGAGACCGGAAACTTTGCCAAAATCATTTATACTTGAAATAGCGGTATCAGTGAACGACTTAAAACCGCTGTAAAAAGCCAGGCTTAAGAAACCAGGAAACCACTGTGCCTGTGATTGTTGTTTGGATAAACACATATAAGAAAAATTTAGCGCGTTAACAACGAATGTCCCAGTTTTATCCCAGAAGAATTGATAAAAGTCAGAAGATAAACAATTGGTACCCGGGGATGTATTAGACAGCAAAAGGGAATCTTTGCATTCGCTAAAAGACAATGGGCCTTCTAAAGAAACGTATCCTCATTCGAAATACTTTTGTTACTGTTAAGGGAATTGAAAATAGTAGAGGGGTCACAATCAGGACGTTTGGAATAAAGAGAACTAAAGATAAATGAAATATATATTTCATCAAGAAGTGCATGCTTATCAGTAACATGCGAACCAGCACCATTTATTAATTCAGTAATACAGTTGGAGGCCTTATTTCTACGTTCTAAATTAAGGAAATACCTGGTGTTCTTCTCCCAACCCTCAACCCACCTTGCCCTGGAACGAATAGAAATACCTTTAAGTTCATAATCGTATATCAAATCGAGCTCATTCTTGAAAACTCTCAAAAGCAGATAAATTGGAGATGTTCACCCGATTTGAATCGTATTATCATTAACTATTGTGAATAATAATAGAATTATGGTCAGTAACTACTGACATGTATTATAATACAGTAATACATATTACGACTATGGTCAGTATCTACTGACACATTATAACATATATAATATGTATAGAATTCATATACGGTAGCGCAGAACTAATTAGGCACTACTACGCTAAAAGGTCTAATATAGAATATGTTGAGGATCTCTCATATCATAGGAAGCTTAGATGTTGAAAATTTCAGGGATCGTCATGACTATGCGGTCCGAAATTGACGATATCTTCTCCAAAAAAAGAAAAGAAAAAAAGTTTCGTGGGGAACTATACCGTGGGCCCATACTAAACTCTGAGTCATTTGATGATGGTGCACAACACCTTTCTACTTCGGCCTAAAAAGGGCCTAAAATATTAGGTGAACCCCTATCGAAATGATATTTTCAGAAAATATCTCGAAAGTGCCCGAAACTTCCCCTTTCTGCTGCAAAAAAAGACCCCGAACTTTGTTCTTTCATCATAGGTTTCAATAGGGAAAATAATAAGCTGATAAGTTCCGTGCTAAAATAGGCTGTATAGGCACAGATCACAAGAGGGCAGAGGCGTGGCCTGGGAGAGAGGGAGGGGTAAGGTACCCCCTGAGCGGATTTCACCTTCCCGATTTCATGCTTTCTGCCCGGTTGGGAAGTGAAATAAAAATATAAAAAACTATTAACATAAAATCATTGGATATGTCAAATTTCCCAAATTGTGGCCAAAATGTCCCCAGAACTAACAAAAATTTCACGTAAAATGGCCAAAATTTCCCCAAAACAGGCCAAAATTTCTCGAAAATTGAAGATAATTTTCCGAAATTGAAGAAAATTCCCAGAAATTGAAGAAAATTTCCTTAAATGAAGGAAACCTCCGGAAATTGACTGATTGAAGGAGATTTTCCGATTACCAGCAACTTTTGATGGAAACTTAATTTACCGTGCAAATTTATCAAATTATCACCGGGATTCCCCCCCCCCCCGCCTGAGATGTGACCCTTCCTACGCCCCTGCAATGGAGAAGGGGTCAGGGGGAAGATTGCCCCGATGAAAACTGTGAGAAAAAGTATCATTCCCTCCACTCTCCCTCCCAAAAAAATAAATGATAAATGGGTTGAAAAGAAACATCAGTAATAATAATAAAACCGTTACGAGGATAGATACATTATAAGACATTACATTATTACGATTTCCAATAAATTAAAACGCCACCCCCTCACGATCACCACACCTGGATCAGTTTTTGATTAGAAATTTCCGTCCAGATTGTCAAGCATATTATGCACATAATGAGAAGTGTTTATGAAATAAATAGAGGGCGGGCTCTTTGTGAAACTTTGATTAATTATGAAAATAAAGTAGCATGATACGAAAATCATTCCAAACTTGATCATTTCGGAAGGGTAGTGTCATTAGCATGGTATGTTGCAGTATTCGGCGGAAATTGCTCCCCCTATCCCCCTCCCCTCCTCGCCCGCCCTGTTGTCCGGTTAACGGTGACAAATCTTCATGCATGAATAACCGGAATGTGTTATTTTGGTCCTTTTCATATAAATATCATACCATATTTTATATCTTTCTATTTGCAAGGTGTTGACACAATTGTGTCTAACATTATTTTTTTTTTTATGATTGTGTCTGAGTAAATGGCACATTGGCCAATATCTATAACAAAACGTAATTTGTTATGTTAAAAATACTCAAATTATTTTGATAAAACAAATAGAAAAATGAATATAAAAATATGCAGTATATAAAATCAAATTCCCATTTTTTCATTCATGACGTTGAGACCTGACGCCAAAATAACTTCTAGTATTGACAAACCACTATATCTGTACTGTTACATCGCTTGGTTTGGATTCATACCGTCCCACATTATAACAACATATAATAGATTTAAGATATTGCTGGTTATTTATCGATATTTTGAACCCACAGTAAAAAAAATGAAAAATATTTGATGAATATTATTTAGTATACAAAAAGGCCCATTTTTTTTGTCCTCTCTTATTTTTTCTTCGACAATTATATGAGACCTGATGCCGTATTGGCTAACCAATATCTGTACTCTTACATTGTTTTGTCTGGGTTACGGGAATACCGTCCCTTGTTATAACGATACTAATGGATTTAAAATATGACTGGTTATTTGGCCGATACTTTAAACCCATAGTAGAAATATATTTAAAAAATATTTGTATGAAAATTAATCAGTATATAAAAAAGGCCTATTTTTTATTTTATTTATGAGGCCCGATGTCATAATAAGTTGCAATATTAATGAGCCCACATCTATCTGTTTATAGTCTTGCATCGTTTTGTATGGGTTAATGACATACCGTCCCAGATCTGCCCATGAAATAACGACTGTAATAATGAGCCCACATCTATCTGTCTATACTATTGCATCGTTTTGTATGGGTTAATGGCATACCGTCCCAGATTTGCCCATGGAATAACGACGGTATTAATCAGCCCACATCTATCTGTCTATACTATTACATCGTTTTGTATGGGTTAATGGCATAACGTCCCAGATTTGCCTATGGAATAACGACGGTACTAATCAGCCCACATCTATCTGTCTATACTCTTGCATCGTTTTGTATGGATTAATGGCATACCGTCCCAGATCTGCCCATGAAATATCGACTGTATAACGACACTATATGGATTTGAAATATGACTGGTTATTTGGCGATATTATAATTATGAACCCATAGTAAAAAAAAAAAAAGAAGATTTTCATGAAAATTCTTCAGTATATGAAAAAGGCCCTTGTTTGTCTAATTATGAGACCCGATGCCATAATAACTGACAAACCCACATTTATACTCTTACATCAGTACATCGTTTTGTATGGTTTTTTGCATACCGTCACATGTTATACATGTTATGACAACACTATTGGATTTTAAAAAGAGTTGGTTTATCTATCGATATATCTTATGGATATAATTTCCCTTGCACCATGTTTGGGTCCAGTATATCTACCCCCTCCCCCCACCCTCCCCCCTAACGTAATTTTGTGAATCCGCACTTCATGCTGGGCTTAAATTTTGCATGAACTGGTGTTGTGGTACTTCAGAGTTGAACTACGCGAAATAATTCAGTATTTCGCGCCAATTTTCGTTTCACCTAGATAAGACATTCGTCAGTATGCGGAAAGAGGGACGAATTATTCGAAAAAGGTCACCACAGGAAAGTCAGGTAAAATACATTGGAGTCGCTAAGGGGGTGTCGGATTGGGTTGCATTGGGGTAAGGGGGTATAAATTCCCTCTAAAATTTCTTTGAGCCTCCAGGTCTGCAAAATGAAATATTTGTTTGCCTTAAATAGGCGTATATATGACGAACTTGATAGACTGTAGTGCAAGTTACTTGTAAGTGAGCCCAAGATAGCACGGAACTAATTATTTGCCCCATTGAAACTTTGATGAAACCTTTAAGTTCGGAGTCTTTTTGCACCAAAACAAAACTGCAAAAAGGGGAATTACCGTGGACTTTCGCGATGTTTTCTAAAAAAGTATTATCTAATGTTTTTTGGATGATGGAACTTTTAATTGGGGTTCACCTGAGGTTTTGGCTCTTTTTGAAGCTGAAGTGAATAGGTGTTGTGCACCCTCACCGAATGACACAAAATTTGGAATAGGTTCATCTGTCCATGGAAAAATTGTTCCCCATGAAACTTTTTCTGAAGCAGATCTCGTCAAGACCTGTCCTTTCTTTACCATCCCTAAAAGTTTCAACCTCTAAGCCTCCTGTCTCATGAAATGTGAGATCCCAAAAATATTCTGTATTAGACCTTTCTCATGCAGGGGTTCTCATTTTGGGCTAGCGTAGTAGTGCCCAATTAGTTCTGTGCTACCGTATATGTATTTGTCTTATATATATATATATTATATGTGTATATATATATATATATATATATATATATATATATATATATATATATATATATATATATATATATATATATATATATATATATATATATATATATATATATATAGTTACTGACCACAGCTGACCACAGCCGTAATATGTATTACCGTATTTTAATACATGTCAGTAGTTACTGACCATCAATTTATCATTATTCATAGTAGTTACTGAAAATGCGATTCAAATCTGGTGAGATGTTATACAAAGTTGATCATAATACGAAAAAGATTGAAGTACCTTGCGCGCATGAGCTAATCTTTTACGAGAAATTCCCACAACAAAGAAGCATTCAAATGAGAATAATCGACAGTAATGGAAGTGATGATATCATTAAAAAGACTTACGTAATCATTATCTTTGAGTATAAGGAGGCATTAAATTTCCAGGTATCTGAACCGCGTTCCAATTAAGAAAACAATTTGACGGTAACAATATCATGATCAAATTTAAACAAAGGATAAGAAGAAGCATTGACAACAAGATGAGTTAGACATCTAAAAATAAAAATAAAAATTCAAGCCTGCAATGTATAGGTTTGTCAATAGTAGCCTATAATAGAATAATTAGATGCCGTTCTCTTGAGATGTCTAAAAGGTCAAACTGCTAATGAGTTCCAACACAGAATTTCTCGCCTTGAAATTAGTTACCCTGTTTCCCCCTTCTTTTTTTCCCCTTCTTTAAGAAGAATCTAATTCGAAATCGAAAACATGGTTGAAATCACCGCCCCAAATTATATTGATATTGCTATGTATACTTATTATTAATATTGCCAATATTATTGAGAACAAAAATAGGTTGATCAATATTAGGAGCGTAAATATTCATTAAAAGATAAGGAGTGTTGTCTATATGCAATCAGTTACAACGTATCTACCATAAACATCACACATAATATCATCAATGTAAATATGTAATGAGGGTTTAAATAAAAACTTAACACCCTGGCTATCACTGGAGCCGTGTGCAAACAGAACCTTGCCACCCCACTCATTGCTCCAGTATTTGATATCACTGTGGGTAGAATGAGTTGAATGAAAAAATGAAAAAAATAATTGTGAAAAAAGGCAAAATATTTTCTCCTTCTCTTACTGTCTCTGATGCCCCGTGTATAGTCATTTCAAATTAATCGATAAGATAGTGTGGCGCACATGAATTATCCGCCTGATAAATATCCAAGTTAATGCTAGTAAATAATTGGATGCGGCAATAGATATGGGGGAGGTAAACATTGAAATTGATAAAGACATATATCTAAAAAACATAGTAGAATATACGGAGTTTCGAAAGTTCAAAAAAATGAATAAAGAAAATAATAAAGAAAACATATTCTCACAGGAAGGGTTACTTGGAACTTCCTGAAAAGGTCCACAAGTCATCAAAGTGGACAAAATGAACAAACTTTCTGGTCAGCATAAAAGGTGGCTGATTTAGATAAACAATAGTAAATGCTCACGAAAAATCCAAGTAAACTTGAACTTCATTATTCTTAAACAAGAAGATTATTTTAACATCTTGAAGCATGTAGCTATGCAAATAACCATGTAAACTTAGACTTACGTACAGATAAAATGATATAATCCTCGAAAGAGTCATAACTTCTTGGAACGTGTAAGTATGTAAAAATCCATGTAAACTTGTGCTTGATTACTGGTAAACTGATATAATCTTTAAAAGAATTGTAACTTTGTGGAACATGTAAATATTCATGTAAACTTGAACTTGATATTAACAGGTAAGTTGATTCTATAAGTATGTAAACTTAAACTTGGTTACATGTAAATGGTGTAATGACGAAAGAAAATGAACAAGTAAATATTGAAGTGAATATTTGTGGAACATGTAAATATCCATGTAAACTTGAACATGATTTTTTACAGGTAAGCTGATTTTTTTAATATGTAAACAAAAAGTATGTAAACTTGAGCATGATTACTGGTAAGCTGATATATTCTTTCAAAGAACTGTAAATTTTAAGAATATGTAAATAACCTATGTAAACTTGAACTTGATTTTTACAGGTAAGCTAATTCTATAACTATATAAACTTAAACTTCGTTACATGTAAGCTGGTATAATGACAAAAGAAACTGACGAGGAATATGACTGTAAGTTGTGCACATCACGAATAGTGACTCTAGTGGCAGCCTGGTCCTTCTGGCATCAAATTCATGGAAACATCTTTTTAAGTAAGCAAGATAAGCCGGAGTAGACAAATATTGACGAATGACTCTAATTGCGGAGGTACGTTAGCTGCAGGAAATCTGGTAAAGTGATTATGATCAAAAAAAAGGAAAAAGGAGTATTATTCAAAGGAGAATGGTTTACGATCACTTTGTCTCCACAGTTCGCCAGACACGTTGGGCCCATTTCCTTTTTTACTTAAGATCAGCGGTTGTAAGATCATCAATTATGTAGAATGAATTCCCAGCTAGGGCTTAGCGTGCATTTTTCATCACATTGATTTTGTCCTAATAATAAGTCAGTTTCACAAGGATGTGTCTATTCTTTCCGGGGATCGATCTGACATCATCCCTAAAGGCACGTTCAATTTTGCAGGTTGTCCCCCCTGCCTCCACTAAAATAGTACTTGCATTCTCAATACAATACTCATTTGGGTTGGACTTGACTCCAACTAGTCTATAATGTTATTTCTGCGGGAAAACCGTTCATTTTTGTTTATGAGGGAGGCATGATCTGAATTCTTCTCCTCTAACTTAACCACCCAATCTTCAAGAGACTTAATAGTAACAATAATAATGATAATAATAATAATAATAATGATAATAATGATAATAATAATAATAATAATAATAATAATAATAATAATAATAATAATAATAATAATGATGATGATGATGATGATGATGATGATGATGATGATGATGATGATGATGATGATGATGATGATGTGATGGTGATGATGGTGATGATGTGATGGTGATGGTGATGATGATGATGATGGTGATGATGATGATGATGATGATGATGATGATGATGATGATGATGATGATGATGATGATGATGATGATGATGATGATGATGATGATGATGATGATGATGATGATGATGATGATGATGATGATGATGATGATGATGATGATGATGATGATGATGATGATGATGATGATGATGATGATGATGATGATGATGATGATGATGATGATGATGATGATGATGATGATGATGATGATGATGATGATGATGATGATGATGATGATGATGATGATGATGATGATGATGATGATGATGATGATGATGATGATGATGATGATGATGATGATGATGATGATGATGATGATGATGATGATGATGATGATGATGATGATGATGATGATGATGATGATGATGATGATGATGATGATGATGATGATGATGATGATGATGATGATGATGATGATGATGATGATGATGATGATGATGATGATGATGATGATGATGATGATGATGATGATGATGATGATGATGATGATGATGATGATGATGATGATGATGATGATGATGATGATGATGATGATGATGATGATGATGATGATGATGATGATGATGATGATGATGATGATGATGATGATGATGATGATGATGATGATGATGATGATGATGATGATGATGATGATGATGATGATGATGATGATGATAATAATAATAATAATAATAATAATAATAATAATAATAATAATAATAATAATAATAATAATAATAATAATAATAATAATAATAATAATAATAATAATAATAATAATAATAATAATAATAATAATAATAATAATAATAATAATAATAATAATAATAATAATAATAATAATAATAATAATAATAATAATAATAATAATAATAATAATAATAATAATAATAATAATAATAATAATAATAATAATAATAATAATAATAATAATAATAATAATAATAATAATAATAATAATAATAATAATAATAATAATAATAATAATAATAATAATAATAATAATAATAATAATAATAATAATAATAATAATAAGTTAAACTTATATAGCGCTAAATCAACAGGGCTGCTTAGAGCGCTTAACAGTAAATTCTAAATATGAAGTGAAATAAAATAAAACATCAGATAGCATAAAAGATAAGAGCCAAATATAACACTAAAACATAAAACTAAAGACAAAATAAGTAAGATACATGACTACGAATAAAAAGCAAGCTTGAAGTAATAAGTTACATTTGTTTTTCAAAGATTCATTTTCTGTCGTAAGTTCGGTTACAGATTTTCTCAGTTCCAGGATAGCAAATTCTTCCTCAAGGTTCGAGAACTGCAGTGCTTATGTTTCTCCTGATTTTGTTTATAGAAAGTTTGAATTCTCTAGATTGCGAGCTCTCCTTGGATTCTGAAATGGAACCCTCCACGACTGCATATTACGTAATGTCGGCATCATGGCGTATAAGGCTATCTTCTCGCCCGCGCTTTACTAGTAGTTCCCAAAAGGTCTACCTCATTTAACTGTAAATCAATCGTTAAATTACAAGAAAGTCACCAATAATGCAATAAAGGATGCAAAATAATCTTAAGACATCAAATCCAGAAAATGTACAGTTCTGAAATAAGTTAAAATCAGGAGAAATTGAAGAGCTAAGAAAAAGAGCTTCTTACTACGCCAACATGACAGGCTCGCCCTCCCCACTCCCTATATATATATATATATATATATATATATATATATATATATATATATATATATATATATATATATATATATATATATATATATATATATATATATATATATATATATATATATATATATATATATATATATATATATATATATATATATATATATATATATATATATATATATATATATATATATATATATATATATATATATATATATATATATATATATATATATATATATATATATATATATATACATATATATATATATATATATATATATATATATATATATATATGTATATATATATATATATATATATATATATATATATATATATATATATATACATATATATATGAAGTGACCCAGGGTATGGGCTTTCTTACCTCATCACACAGACCCATAGCTTTGCTGTTTCAAAGGGGCAGCCCGCTCCGCTTCTCCATGGGCCCTATGCAATTTGTAAAGATACCAAGTTATTCCTTCAAAAGATACAGCTATCCCAAAAACTTATTTTATTTGACCTGTGACCTTTGTACCCAAACCCTTGGAGACAAAAGTTCCGGGCCCGTCCACCAATTTTGGTTCATATGTGTATTACAGTTTTTAAGTTAAAAGCGACACAACATTAATTGTTACATACGCACACACGTACACGCACCCCACACACACACACATACACACATATATATATACACACACACCCTCACGAAAACGCACGCACGCGCACTCCCATACATGTGTAGACCTTACAATTGATGACGTAGGCGCACCTCCTATTTAACTGGTGACCAATCAATATACAGCACACACATAAGATGGCGGTATTAGGAAATTAGACTACACCCGTATTTTTAACTTATCCTATCTAAGAGGTGACATGACCGAAATGCAAAAATACTGAACCAGAGTAGTGTTTTAGTCATAATAGTTTTGAAAACAACCATTTTTAGGACTAAAAACAACCAAGGACGTCATCGGTTGTGTGCGTGTCATCGCTTTGAGGGTGTGTAAACATAGGAATGTCATCAGTTGGTGGGTCTGGCCCCACCCACAAACACACGGACAGACGCAAAAATCACAAAAATTTGTCCCGTTAAAAAAACTTATGATTTCTAACCCCTAATATGACTCCCTGGTGGGCCCCACTTGCCTATACCAGGAGGTATAGGCAGTTATCTCATTCCACATATATGTATATGTGGGTGATGAGATAATAATAATGTCGCTTCCTTATGACCAGATAACGCGCAATATCACGATTACTGTACATCAGTCAAGTTCTCCGGCTGCCAGACGCGTCGGCGCACAGGAACTTGACCGGTCCAGGATGAAAAGTGAATGAATACCGCGTTTCACGCTTCTCTTCTAGAATAGCGTTCAGAGAACTGGGTAGGATGTTACTGTCCGACCATAGGGACCGACGGCTTAACCGAAGGACGGTGACGATGTACACCATTCAATCATTGCAACTTCTCTGAATGGCTGAATAGTAAGAGATACAGACGAAATGCTTCCGTTTCGATGATCGGCGTATCTGTGGAAAAACGAGTTGACCTGACCGACCTTGAACCCGGGACTTCCAGCATCTTAGTCGTGTGCTCTGCCGACCGAGAAACCTATTCTCCTGTCAGCCTATATACCTCCATGTCACATTTTTAAAAAAGTTTTATTTTATTTTTGGCGCCCTAACCACGTGCTTAGTGTGCCTGTTTGACAATCTGTAATTAAAGATCGCTCATCCCTCTACACTACCCCTGGGCTGCTGGGTATGGCATGAAAAATTGTTTTGAAACTTACAAGCATGCGCAATTTAAATGCACATGCAGAAACAGACATGAAATGGCAATAACGTCATTAGCAATTCGTGACTTGTATCAAGTGTATGTTTGTTTCTGCACAAACAGATAATATTTATTTGGTATCGCATGATTTTTTCATTATTTAAAGTTTGAAGATATGTAATATCTGCAATATAGGGGCTTTTCTTTGTGAATTTGCATGCATGATGTGTACGCAGGATTCAGTATAACGACTCTCTTAGTCCCTTTCTAAAGATGGGTAAAAGTCGCTAACGCTGGAAAGAACATGCTGCATGTTCATGCAAAAAGGAAGAGACAATTCAAAAAACAAAATGATGAATAAAGCCTATATAGGCAGAGGGTTCAAAATCATTTTCCGTTAAGACAGTATCTAAAGGTGTAAAACGTGTCGAAGCAACTCTAAGTGGCTTTAGCATCTGTTAAAATCCAGGAGTAGAAGAAAATTCATCAAAATCGGTTTAGCAAAATTGACCATATTAGCCCTATGCCTTTTGAATGTTTTGGGAAACAAAATGCAAATTCTATGCAAATCCGTGATGTGTTACCGGGCGACACTAATATTTTCTTTTGTAAATCCTTTGTTTCTCAAATTTCTATCATAATTCTTTAAACAGTTGAAATGTTGCAGCAAATTCTGACCAGCAGTTTTTGATAGAATTATCGTTTCTAAATCAAATTTCAGCGGATAGATTATCATAACTTTTCAATTTAGATTTTTTTTCAAAGATTAAAGAATTACAATTTTTAGCTGTCTGTTAAGTCATTATAAATTTAATTTAAACAAACCGATCAAACTTTGATCAGCCAAACCTAAAAGACTCTGATTTTAAAAATGTCTACGTTTACCCCTACTCAGAATTTGTATCTTTCGTATGGTAATTTGTGCATCTTGGCATTTTGTGACACCCCCCCCCCCTCCCACTTTTGACTTTCATAAGAACCCCATTAAATTTTTAATGTCTTTACTTCGTTTTGATTCCTACTTTGAAAAATAATCATGCAGTATTAAATTTATTAAAAGTATTAAAAGTCAGGTGGCAAGGAACTCCAAAGTTTTGGAGCAGCTACAGCAAAAGCTCGGGCGCCAAACGTTTTGCAACGTGAACTGGGAACAGCTTATTGTATTGAGTTATGGGAGTGGAGAGAGTGATGTGAATTACGACGAGACAATAAATTACTAATATAAGACGGGCCAGTGTTATATAATGCGTTGTATGTGGTTACCATAATCTTAAATTCAACCAGCAATGAGCATAAAACAAAAACTAAGAATAATAACGGAAAAAGTAAACATTTTGATTGTTGGTAAAGTTGTTAAGGCACCTAGCTACTAGTCTTGTCTAGTTTAAGAATAAGTCTGGCAGCAGTGTTTTGAATACGTTGTATTCTAGCTAGTGATGACTTAGGTAGACCAAAGAGCCTGTGTAGAAGCTCTTTGGGTAGACCAAAGAGAAGAGAATTACAATAATCGAGGCGAGACATAATGAGTGAATGAACAATAATCATGGCAGAGTCCTCATCTAAAAATGTACGAATTTTCCTAATAATAATTACGACTATCAATTTTACAAATATCAGAGATGCGTTTTGTCATAGACATGTTAGAATCGAGAGTTACTCCAAATATTTTACTGAAGTTTGACCTTCAATTACTGTCGAATCAATGGAGATATCACTGTTCTGCAATTTGTTTGTTTAAAAGAGTCGGAGTGCCAAATATGATAAATTCAGTTTTGGTATCGTTAATTTTTATTCAATTACATTCATTTCTTAATATCAATTTGGCAGTGTTCCATTGATTGGGATGACGTGTCTTCTGTTCCAGGTTGAAAGGCAAGATATAGGGCGTGGTCATCAGAATAACCCATAACAGCGGGAAGGTGTCTGGAAATAGTCTCGGTCAGAGTGCTCGCGTAAATCGTAAAATGAACAGGATCAGTGCACGACCCCTGCGGAACTTCGTGAGTAAGAACAGTCGGTCGTGAAAGACAATTACCAACTAAAACAGACTTGAGTACGGCTGTTGAGATAGTTGTCAAACCAGCTTTTTGCAACACATTTAACACCAAACCTTTTCTCAAGCACATTCATAAGGATATCATGGTCCACCGTATCAAAGGCGGCAGATAAATCAATGAGGGTCATCGTGGTGCACAATCCTTTATCCATATCCATTCAAATGTCGTTTGTAACTTTGAACGAGGCGGTTTGGTCGAAAAACCTTTGCGGTACGCAGATTGATACGAAGGAAGGAGATCATTTGTTTTCATGTGATGAGAAAATTGGTCTATGAAACTCAAATTGCTGATAGGTCTGTAATTTTTTAGTTCACGGTCACTACCACTTTTTTCAATAGTGGGACAACAGCAGCACATTTCCGTTGCTCAGCGAATTGTCCTGTTTGAAGGCTGATAATTACAGCTTTAGCAAAGACCGGAGCAAGTACATCTGTGAGAACTGACCTTATAGTCCACCGGTTTGGACAACGTGGTGTGGCACTGCAAGCTGCAGTTACCCTGGGGGTCCTGTAGATAAAATATAAGAGAATCCCTATGAATACAAGCGTACCTAAGTAAATAGGCAGTGCGTGCGTGCTACAATCTTGGACAAAACTGTTGGAACACTTCAGCTTTTTGAGAACTACCTATATTATAGTATTATGTTTCTTTAATATTTCCCCCCGAGAATTGTAACCCCTCCCTCTCCCCCTTTTTCATTGTTGAATTTCTTTCTTTCCTAACGTCATTTCCAGGAAAAACAGTAACAACGGCCAACAATGAATGGGGAGGGGGATGGGAGGACCATTAATATAATGAGGTAGGGGACAGGGACACTGGCGGCGTCAATGAAATGATAAAAATGTCCTTAAAATTTTAGAATATTAATTACAATTGGAAGAGTGGAGATTGTACAAGCAACAGAAAAAATTCCAGCATTTTTGATTTCTAAATGTGGAATAATTTACAATAGAAAAGTAGCTTCATGAAAAATATTACATATTTGCACCAAGTGTTTTAACGAGTTTTGTCCAAGATTGTAGTATAAGAAGACGCTACCATACAATGAAGATGTAATGGTATATAAATTCAAGGAGGGTATGTTGGTATATCTAGGTTACTAGTGAAGCGAGATGCCACAGGTAAACTAGTGGGATATGGCAGCACTAGGAATAGATTAATAGGATATACCAACCTGACCACAGCAACAATCCAAGTAAGTTAGGAGTATTCCAAGTGAGTAAGGAATGTGTTGCTGTTTGGTCGATTGACTGAATAAGTGAATGAGCAGACAAGACTACCCGCGTGGTCTGCAGGGCAGGTGATGCTCATGTGCTGGGCAGAAGATACCCAGTGAATAATTAGGTACTAAGTACTGTATGCACTGGCTTTACCGTAGGCACAAATGCCATGGCCAAAGCATGAGACCTAATGAATGCAATAAGTAATGTATACCAAGCAGGTGGTAGCTTTGGCACACGATGCGTTGATATAGTAGATAATGTATGGTACATATGATTGATGTACATACATTATATAGACCTAATAGAACTTGCAAAGGTAATAAAATCACAAGGTAAAAGTGCATAGTATAATAAAGGCATGATAACCATAAGTACACAGAAGAGGCACTCAGAGAAGGCAAAGGTATTAAGATAAAGTAAAGCAACTTAGCTTAAGTAAAATACATAGCTGGCGAACTGGTTAGCTCCATAGCCCACATGATATTTTCCTTCTGCTGCAGCCAGAAATGAGAGAATATGCACATGTACATGTGGCCAGGACAAACTGAATAAACAGCAAAGACCTAAGAACCAATCAAAACATTCCACAACACACAAAACTGAACTGAACCTGGAACACAAAGGGAATGTATAACAATAGCTACACACAACCTAAAACAATGCAACTGAGGGAAGTACCAAACCACTACACATCGACGTGTTCTGTTATCAGTGAAGTCGGTATGGGATCATGGTAATACTGACTAGGCTTTAAAAGTCTTATGATTTTCTCAATGGCCTAAGATCTCAGAAAACTGAGTGAAAGTCTCATAAGAACACATAGATGGATGGAGCTCTTCGTAGCAAGAGAGATCATTTCGAGATGTTTCAATCTTACGTTTGAAAAAGTCACCTAACTGATTGCAGATAATGTCAGGGTTAACATCTGGAAGAGGATTTTCCCAGTTAAATTGTTCACAAGTTTAAGCAGCTTTTTACTATCATTGCCACATTTTAGAAATTTGTCGCGAATGTTTTGGATGTTTTAAGAAGATGCAAGAAACTGTTCCTTAGAAGTTTAAAGTTTTCAAGATCAACGCCGTCACGAGTTTTCAACCATTTCCCTTCAGCTTTCCGCCTTTTCCACTTTACCCCATTCAAGTAACTTGTGAACCATGGAACTTTGGGACGAGTAGTAATCTTTTTTTGTGATTAGCGGGGCATTAATATACAATATGCATTTTAGCGAAAATCATTTTCAAAACGATCCAGGTCATTGGCAAAAGATTTTGTGTTAATGCGATAAAGTTTTCGAAATTTAACAACTTCATGAATGACGTCAGGTCTCAGAAAAGAAAGATTGAAAGGTCACAAAACATTGATCAGAAATGAAATATTCATTTACAGGTTCGGACAGAATTATGTTCTCATTAGTTCTAGTAATAAGTAAATCAATGATGCTTCCCGTTCTTACCATCACATGCAAGAAAAGCGCCTTCGAATGTTTTGAGACTCCCGAATAATACGCCCTCATATATGTTTCGGCCAAGCGCTTCAGTGTTCTGAAGGTGATTTCCTATCTCGGTCACTTACATACAAAGAACAATTGAAAAAAATTATTATCTGCATGTCCTCTATCACATAACATGTACATGTCTGATTCCTGAACGAATCCTTTTAATCAGTGCACTAATTACTTCCGCAATAAGATGGCTTCCCATCGGAAAGAAGTTACTAATGACTTCATTATTTTGTCTTTTATTCTCGCTGTATATATATATATATATATATATATATATATATATATATATATATATATATATATATATATATATATATATATATATATATATATATATATATATATATATATATATATATATATATATATATATATATATATATATATATATATATATATATATATATATATATATATATATATATATATATAAATTGAATACGTTGCAGAAAAAAAGAAAATACAACTTCCAACCACTCCTTTTGTCCCTAGAGTAACTTTATTAAAAACTTAAAAAAGCAAGCCGTTTCGGTCACTCGACCTTCATCGGTTGAACAAATGCAAGTAAGTGATAAGACTATAATAAAGCTAATGTACATTAAGTGGAACAAATTACTAGAGCCGAAACTGAATACAAAGAAAATAACAACAAACAAAGTTGGGAGTGAGGGAAGGTCTATGATGTGTCCGGCTTTTTGAATGAAGTTCTTGTCTTTTGTTAAGTCCGTATGGCTGCAAAGTGTGTAATTGGGCTGTCCAATATACCTCTCGTGTTAGCAGCTTTTTTTCGTGGTTTTGAGAATCTGTAATTCTTTCAAATGGGATGAATTGAAAGTCGGAAAGGTTATGGGAGGTACGACACAAATGGACAGCAACTTCACAGGTCTTTTTGTTGGTAACCATCGAAGATTTGTGATTGCGAAAGCGCACTTTAAATTGTGTGAATGTTGATCCCACGTATTGAAGTTTACATTTTAAGCATGTTATGAGATAGATGGCATTGCGTGAAGTACAAGTCATATTTTGTTTTATTTTATAGTGGCGTCCAGTGGCCTCGCTTTGAATGGTGTTTGTTGCTTGCAAGAAGTTTTGGCACAAATCGCATTTACTGTCACATTTAGAATAACCTCCTATCTCATGCTCACTTGCTGACTTGAAGGGGTGGGTTTGAGATTAGAGGGGGCAAGATTTTCTTTCAGATTTTTAGTTCGTCTGAAGGCTGAAATTATTGATCCTTTGGGAAAAATGTCTTGTAGAGTTTCTGCAGTTGCTAGTAAGGGTAAATGTTTTCGCATTATTTTAAAAATATCAGGGAAGCGGGGGTTGAAGTCTATGACAAGAGGAAATTTCTTTTCTTTAGGTTTAGGTTTAGTTTGCAGTAGCTGATGTCTGTTCAGTTTGGTACCCTATTAAGTTGTTTGTCTATTTAATCCGGTTTGTAGTTTTGGGCTTTTAAGTAATTTTTGTATTCCAGACATCTAGCTTCCAGCAGATGATCAGATGAGCAATTACGGCGAAGCCTAAGGGCTACACCGTACGGGATGGCATTTTTACAATGCGATGGGTGGGGTCTGTTGAATGGTAAATACAAATGACTGTCAGTGGGTTTAGCATACACATCTGTCTCAATGTAGCTTTAGTTTAAAATGTAAACTTCAATACGTGGGATCAACATCCACACAATTTAAAGTGCGCTTTCGCAATCACAAATCTTCGATGGTTACCAATAAAAAGACCTGTGAAGTTGCTGTCCATTTTTGTCGTACCCCCCCCCCCCCCCAATAACCTTTCCGACTTTCAATTCATCCCATTTGAAAGAATTACAGATTCTCAAAACACCGAAAAAGAGCTGCTAACACGAGAGGTATATTGGACAGCCCAATTACACACTTTGCAGCCATACGGACTTAACAAAAGACAAGAACTTCATTCAAAAAGCCGGATTAGTTACACATCATCGACTTTCCCTCACTCCCAACTTTGTTTGTTGTTATTTTCTTTGTATTCAGTTTCAGCTCTTGTAATTTGTTCCACTTAATGTACATTAGCTTTATTATAGTCTTATCACTTACTTGCATTTGTTCAACCGATGAAGGTCGATTGACCAAAACGTCTTGCTTTTTAAAGTTTTTAATAAAGTTACTCTAGGGACAGAAGGAGTGGTTGGAAGTTGTATTTTCTTTTTTCTGCAACGTATTCAATTGATTATTTCAAAGGAATTACTATGAATCCGTCCCAGATCCTTCCACCAGCAGTCCATTGTTTGGGTTCTTACTTCATATACTTTCTATATATATATATATATATATATATATATATATATATATATATATATATATATATATATATATATATATATATATATATATATATATATATATATATATATATATATAGATATATAGATATATATATATATATATATATATATATATATATATATATATATATATATATATATATATATATATATATATATATATATATATATATATATATATATATATATATATATATATATATATATATATATATATATATATATATATATTTATATATATATATATATATATATATATATGTAGCCCCTCTAACTCCACATTGTCAGGATGGAGGCTAGGGTGGGAGCTACATGGAATATTTCATAATAACAAAAACAGCAAACACAAATTAAATTCAACACTTTAAATCATGTTTTAAGTCAAAATCTTCAAATTACAAACAGATGCAACTTTACTTTACAGAATTAAAAACCAAGTGAACATTACTGTATCATAAAACCAAGTGAAAAACATTAACAAAGGAGAAAGTGAGGAATTGGCTGGTCAGTGAAGGATGGGTCAACCACAAGTATGTTTCTTCGAATAGTGAGTAAGTACATTGTAAGAGGTATCATTATGGTCCATATAAGGAATAAAATAGGTGAATAAGGAGATAATTTGCATGAATGAATAAGTATATCACTAGGAGGAGTAATCACTGAATATTAATGCTGCTAGGATATAAGCTGGTAAATAACTGTATGGTTAAAGAGACATAAAGAGAAAAGATAAAGATGGGTCGTGAGGGGAAAATATCTCTTACAACTCTCCCCGCCGAATATTGTCACATCCTCGGACAATGGTGAATAGCAAAAACTTATAATAATACGGATACACGAATACATTAGTTACAAATCGTAAAAATGCTATACTACTAACCAAATATAGAATATAATCATCATAGACGGATGTCAAATAAGCAAGAATGATATACTTAGTATAGAATCAGGAAACAAAGCAAAGGTGAAACACATATAACAAAGATAATAAACGCATCAAATCAAGAAAACCACTGCTCATTAATGCAGCTATCAAAATGATCAAAAGAAAAATAATGACAATTTAACAAATGATTATCAGTTAAATTTTTCCACTGCTAACTATCATGGAGACCCTTAAAAGGGTAAACAAGGAATAAATTCTTGTAGCATGAAAATGCAGCGTGTACAGGAAAAGAAAAATCCTTTTCTAGCAGGATAACAATACAACAGAAGGTACAAATATATACCTAACAAGGAGTTTCATAAATGGCATTTCATTTTTAATCATAAAATAACTATTTTAGATCCACATAATTACACTTTCATATATTCAAAACTCAAAAGTTTTAACTGAAAATCACCTGACTATATATAATATAGCTATGACTAAAAGTAGACTAGTGAAGTTCAAGTTAAATTAATCAAACAAGTGTACTTATCAAGTTCAAATTAGTTTAATAACATACAGGACAATGAAAAGAAGAAAATAAACCAATTTCATCATTGAATAAATGATCTGAACCAATCACTCCAATTGTTTTTGGTCTGAACTATAGCATTAATCTGATTAACCTGACTTTTTCTGCATAATAATGAAAGTATCGTCACTTGCCGAATGCCTATCTAGTGCACCCTTATCTAAGAAGGAAGTCAAGCTTCTTAAAGCTTGCAACAACTAAGTATAAGCATTAAAGTAGAAAACTTTTGCAAAATAACAATAGTTCACAAAATGAAGCCATTTGTAACCTCTATACTTATAGCAAAGACTCATCAGTCACCAGCTATTCCGAAATGCAATGAACTCAATGAAAAACACACACACACCAATAATCCAAAAGCTACAAAAAACTATGTTGTATGTTATTCAAGTTTTTTATTTCGTTTTGTCATAGCAGAAATTAATATTCTGATGTTTGTGTTCTCTAATTGAATTTGGTTAGATGAGTAGACTGAATTGATTACACACTGTTTTTACACGTATGTGCTGTATCCCACCTCTGACACCAAATGTAGCCCCTCTAACTCCACATTGTCAGGATGGAGGCTAGGGTGGGGAGCTACATGGAATATTTCACTTAATAACAAAAACAGCAAACACAAATTAAATTCAACACTTTAAATCATGTTTTAAGTCAAAATCTTCAAATTACAAACAGATGCAACTTTACTTTACAGAATTAAAAAACCAAGTGAACATTACTGTATCATAAAACCAAGTGAAAAAC